>JAOXYL010000030.1:5071728-5083279 GCA_028564955.1 Terapon puta
AGAAATATTAGTTTAAAGTGCTAAGTGCTATCAATGTCATACTGCCATTAACGCTACAGATGTATATAATCATATATAATTTATGTGCATTATTATTATTATTATTATTATTAAATCTCTTGAAAGTAGCGAGAGCAAAATACAGGAAGTTTCTTGCAGATGTGGACAAATTAGTGGTTGAATGTAATCTATACCACCAAAAAGATCTATCTAAAGGGCAGCTACCTCTAAAGTAAAGCGGCCACCTTTGGGGCTGTTGATCTACTTGGCAGAAAAAAAATAAACACACCAAGTAAGTTAAATATTTTTTTCTCGCCCAGGACTGTTTCTCTGCTGGGTTTTCTGAAGGCCAACATTGGCACGTGAGGTTCCAGAGGCGGGGCCCTCAGATTTCATTTTCACAGGCTGCACAGAGGAGCGGAGTTCCCAACAGTGATAAGAGGTGTCATTTCTCCTCTGTGGTACTGGTCAGTCAGTCTGCAGAGGACATGGCACGGCAGCTGGCCGCCTAGGCGTAGTAACAGGGCGACACCAGCAGGTCTGTGAGCACGAGCAGCTGGTCGTCAGTGAAGCACTGCCGGTGCTCCTGCCAGTTGTCGTGGTGAGTGCGCCTGAACTCCGACAGGGTCTTCTTCACCGTCATCTTGGGACAAAAGAAACACAGTCATCAGTGCTGACAGCGTGGACCGTGAACGAAGGGCCCGGCCTGCAGAGTCCTCCGAGACACCACCCGCACACATTTTTAAAGAGTACGACAGAATCAAGAACATTAACACAAGGACTTTACTTAAATTCACAATTCAAAAGCTTGTTTTTTTTACTATTTTTACTTTTTCTATTTTATAGCAGGATCATACATTTCATCAAAGTTTGTTATTCGCTGTTATTGATTAAAGCTCCAAATGTTAAAGTGTTGTTCTAAATGGCTCCAACCAACCACAATAGTAAAATGGCACTTAGACATAAAAGCATCAGTAATGTTAATCTAGTGATGTAATATATCATGAAGTTAAATTTTGAATGGCTTTTATGTGAGTATTTTTATCTACTGACAGAAAAGAATAAACTTTCAGAACTCTATTTGTTACAACAAAATCCATAAATCACTGACAAAACCATTTAACATACAGTGTGATACTGGAGACATCACTAATATTTGCTTTTTTTCGAGGCTTTCAGGAGAGTTAGTGAATGTACACATCTAAACATAATTGCCATTTTTGCACGTCACCATCTGTACGCTGTGCAGAATATTTCAGGCTTTTGTCAATGTCATAGTTGATCTTTGGCTTCAACATTTGATCGATTTACCATTTGATTCAGGGATTATGTTTAGAGCATATGCAGTCTCATCATATATGCATCTGTGCACGGCATACACACACCATAGCAGCCTTCTCAAAGACTGAGTGGAGCTCCTTCGCCCGTGGAGAAGCATTATGTTCCATCACTGGAGTAAACATTTTAAAGTGGTTTGTTTGCGTCTCAAATTGAGGACATTTCCATCCGACTCGGCAGTAAACTCCTTTTTCGTCTTTTTTGTCCCCGTTGCCTCATTTGTTCTGAGGAGCAGAGGGCTGATAACAGCCTTTGATGACAGCCCCTATCTATTCGCGCAGTGAGAGCCACCCTCCAGTTTAGCTGTGGAGGTGGAACGAGGCTGGATACGACTCGCGACGTAAACAGGAACAAAGCCGCTGCCACTCGCTGATCCGGAGACGCGCGATGTCAAACGCGGTGTAGAATCCAACAGCAGCTGACAGCCTCTCCGCCAATGGTCCAAGTTGTTTACATTAATTAAAAACTAATGAGGTAATCATCACTTATTCATGCTAAAATGCCACATATAACAATTTAAAAACATGCCGAAGGAATTATTCAGGGAGAAACAAGTTTGGAGTGAAAAGTTAGCGTGGTTCAACAAGGACACAAAAACAAGGAGTTAAGCTGATGATCAGTAGAACCACGAATGTGTTCATGACTTAAACATCGAGTACATTCATTTTACATTACGGCCTTCAAACAAAATGATTGGATCTCATTTTAAAGGAGCAGAGAGCGGCGGAGGTGCCTCTAGCCTGACAACCTAAAACTGATTTTGACTACAGATTAGAAACCACAATGCCGTATCCTGTCGTATTCTCACTATACTGCTGCTGTTTTCATATAGAATCTGAACTGTTCTCTTCAGTAGCTTTTGAGACAGATTGTGCAATTCAGCTACTTGCAAATATTTATTTTTTTATTGCATTTCCTTTCTCATTTCTTTCTCTTTGCAGCAGAAGCTCTAAATGATCATCATCATTGGCTCCCCATCACTGTAATGTATTATTCAAACTCCGCACTACGGATTACATTGTATGTCTTCTTCATGCCTGAAGTAAGGCCAAAGACACAATTTTCTCCTCAATTGGACAATGAAATTGTATTCTTTCAGCTCACACTGGGTTGAGCTAGATGTTTGTATGTGAGTGTGTGTCTGTGTGAGCTAATGTGTGTGTGTGTGTGTGTGTGTGTGTGTGTGTACCTCTATAGGCTGTGGGTCGTTGAGATGGTCGCTCAGGTCCATCAGTATCTGAGGCATCCAGTCTGGGACGTCGTAGGGGCTTGACAGGATGCACGCACTGAGGCCGAGCACTCCGGCATGGCGCCGCACTAAATCTGCACACACACACACACACACACATACACACACAAGTGGAGAGTTAAAATGGGCCCTAGACTTTCAAGGTTCACAATTCCCCTGGGATAAGAAAGGGTAATAGGGCAAGTATTACTGTGATTGCTTCACTGTGTGATTGTGACGTGCACATAAATGTGTGTGTGTATGTATGTGTGTGTGTGCGTACCTGTGGAGGCCAGCTCTCCCCTGGCCTTGGGGAGGCGAGTCTGACTCAGCGTCTGGAGCTGCGTCTGCAGACTGGAGTCCAGAGGGAAGAACTGGCACTGCAGTAAACCACTGAGGGTGGTGCCTGCCATGTCCCTCACCTGCAGGGAGAGCGAGGAGAGTGGAAGGGAGGGAGGGAGGAAGAGTGAGAATTTAAAAAAAAAAAAAAAAAAGAGAGAGACCAGCGAAAATCAGAACCGACAAATAAAGGATGCGGTGGAGAGCACGAGGCAGTTTTAGGGCGCATACACAATTTATTAAAAGAGGCGAGTGCACAGAGATCGGGGGGAAAAAAAAAACGAGGCGCGCAGGACAGAGATGAGCAGGAGGAGGAGGAGGAGGGAGAAGAGGAGGGGCAGGGGAGGAGGGATGGATGCTGAGTTGAGCTGAGGTAAAATTCACTTGCAGAACATCACTGCCTTCCTGCATCACTTTACATAAATTATGAATACGTGCTGAGCGACGGCTGATGCATCGAAATAGACAATGACACAATGACAACACATCTGCCAGCTGTGCACTTACGCAAATTTACAAAAAAAAAAAATCAAGAGGAGCGGCTGTTTTTGCAAGTTAGAGGAAGGAGGCGAAGCTTTATTGATTTCCACCTGCATGTCCGGGTCGATTGGAAGAGACGGGTTAAACGAGGTCTTAAAAGCACGAAGGCGAGCCAGATGTGGATTGTACAAAAGATGAATTAACTCAATATTAGAGGAGACTTCTACATTCCTACACACCAGTGGTGAAGTTTGATTACATTCAATAAATAGACATGAATAATGAATTGACATAACAACAGTTGGTCCAGATTAACAGCACAAAACAAATATGATTTGCCAAATTACATTTTGGGAATTAGACCGATTTATGTTATTTTTAGATCCCTTAAATCACAACCGGCTACAAAAAGGAGTGCAAGGCGGCCGTAGTGCTCCATCAACATAACCACAGATGAAGAGAAGGGCTCCAAAATAGGAAAATAAATTAAAAGCAGAGCAGTGAGGCAGAGGGTTATTTTTAAGCAATAACCATGAACAGAAAAGAGGGATTAAGATTTAGTGAGGAGAGACCAGGGGACAATAAGTGGCCATTTATAATCCTGTGACAATTATACCTTACAGAGGGGCAATGGCTGTATTAAACCACAGTTTGCTGCCTTTTTTTGTGCATACATTACCTCAAGCTGTTCGTCCAGCAGCAGCTGCATCACCAGCTCTCGGATGCGGAGCACTTCGTCGGGCAGGCTGAGCAGGGTGAACAAGTTGTAGAAAACCATGATCTGGAGGTAGGTCAGGACCGAGAAGCGCGCATGCCACGACCGGCTCCCGGCCATCTAGAGAAAAATGCAAGAAAGTAAGGTCAGAGGGTTTTACAGAGCTCCTTGGAGTAAGAAAATCTTATTCAAATAATGTGGAAATGCATCGAGTTTTCTTTTCATCGGACATAAGGATGTTTGACCTGAGGACGCTCGAGGAAAAGTCAGAATCGCAACGAAACCCGAGGGGAGCACGAGCGTCTAAAACTTCACGGCAGCACATCCGCGAGTTGCCGAGACACTTCACTAAAGTCAAAAACTCGTATTAGCTAAGCTCCCTGGGATCCCGGGTGCTCCAGCACACAGATGACTTCACAGACGACAGGATTTCTCAAACACAAAAATTAATCTGGCACGCCACCTCCACGTGTGTGTTAATGAACCGATTGACGGCTTCTCACGGAAAGCATCTTGGCTGAGCGCCTACACTGAGCAAGAAAGTTACCGTGGGGGCTACAGGAGTATTAGACGTGCTACTGTGGGCAGCTGTCCTGAAACATGTGCATAGTTTTGAAAGAACAGTTTCACACTTTCTGGACATTCGCTTTATTGCCGAGGGTTACAGATGGAACCAGACCTTCGTCCTGCAGGCGGCTCTGGGAGGATGTATTTCAGGTCAGTGCCGGTGCTAAACAGGTATAACCGTGTTGCACATTTGGCGCACAGATGTGATTCTCTCGCCCAACTCCCTCTCTCTCGAGTATTTCCCAAATCCCATCCTACTCCTTCGCACAACTTGTTCGCACAGTGAGAGATTTTTGCGCCCACAGGATAAAAAATTTAGGTCTGAGTGTCAAGGTGAAACCCAAAAAGAAAAAAGAAAAAAAAACGCTGTTGCAGTGCGTTCCCAAGCCGCTGCATTCGGATGCTGTGTGAGCATCTGAAAGTGGCGCATCTCTCAACAGGGACGCCACTCACACGCAGACACACACGCTCGCGGCAGAAACACTGTAAGCATCACAATGTAAGCAAATTAAAATAGCGCAGGTTGTTTTTAGACCGGCAGCACCTTGGGCAGCAATCGGGCTGGGAACACTGACGGCGGGCAGGTGGGGCGGTGTGTGTTTTTGAGCGTGTGCACATCACCTCTTGCAGCGCTGCCAGAACCAGGGGGATGTGCTCGGGATACAGCAGGCCCTGGGACATGAGAGAGAGACACGTGCGCGCATCCTGCTTCATCTCATCATAGCTCTCATCAATCTCCACCGGGGCAATCTGCGGGGAGAGAGAACCGGAGAGAGAGAGATGGAGAGAGGTAGGAAGACACAGAGCTGCGCACCATTTTGAGTAAATGAAGAGAGAAATTGAGTTTAATGGGCAAGTAAGATTGAGTGGGTAATAATGCTGCGCTGGGACTTGTGTGTGTGTGTGTGTGTGTGAGTGTGTGTGTATGTGTGCACGCGCGTGTGTGTTGTTACCTTGAAGAGAAGAGGCAGGAGCTGTAGTTGCGGCTGAACAGGAGTGGTAAAAGTTCGCCCGGCACTCGCCATCAACCATTTCAACACTGCAAATAACACACACACACACAAACACACACACAGACAGAGGACATTTTGAGCTGCTGCCAAATAATAAAAACAACAGACTTGGCGCTGTGACCTTCCTGCATTGCTCTGCTAATAAAACACAATCCATCATGATTTAGTATCTAATGATTTGGATAATTTTATAACCAGATATTTATCTGAATAATGGAGATTAGAGTCGTAGCACAGGTCCAAAGAGCGGCAACGCGCAAATGTTGAGACAAGAAATGAGATCAGACAGTCCAGCAAGAAACAAAACAAAACAGGTGCTAACAAACGTGACATGAAATGAATAAAATGATGAAATCTTGATTTTAAATGAAATATCTGACTTAAAACCAGAGAATTTTTTTTCATGTAGTTTTTTGTGCTTTAGAAACCCGCCTACTGCTTGACCTCGAGTTGTGAAATAAAACAGCTTTTTGTCTTCCCTCATGACGTCAACGAACACTGTTTCAAAGGTGTGAGTATATACCTGGTGGAAAAATATCTAGAACTTTACCTTTCCTTAAGTCAGTGTTTAATTTTTAAGTTTATTATGGTAGGTTTTTTTTCGGTTCTTTTGTCCCAGCAGGTTACTAAAAACAACAGATTGTTTACAATACCTGCAGGGGTATTCAAACTTAAAATCCAGTGTTTTTTTAACTATATTTTTGGTGGGCTAGAATCTTTATTGTTTTTTATGGATGGGACGGCAAGAGCAAGACAGGAAAGACACACAGCAAAGAGACCCAGCTGGGATTTTAACCGGGGTCTGCTGCACCAGGTTTTAGGCCTCAAACACGTGTGCACACTCTACCACTGAGCCACCTGCACCACACAAAAAAACTGTGATTAATTTCCTCAGTGTGGAATTTTCTGCAGTCACCTTTTATTGGAAAGACGCGCCTCTGTTGAATTTTGTAAATCTTATTTTTTCAGTGCCGTAAGCCAAATCTGTATCGGGTAAAGGCTGAAATCTGAAAAGCCGATACTCTCTGCATAGCTAAACACCACTACAGGTAGGCGATAAAGAAAAATCAGTTTTTGTAATTTGAAATGTGACCCTTCACTTGAATGTAATTAAAAAAAAAACAAAAACAAAGTCAGCATTTATTTACCTGTTATTGGAGCCTGATACTAGGAACACAAAATCAATGATAAAATCTGTACAAATTACTGCATCAACCTCCCAAATACTGAGTTTGATTCCTTTCCATAACTTTTATTTTGACAGGTTTGAACACACGCCCTTGAAATTCGCCTTCGTCGACACCTTGCTACCGTTTAAAGCAGATTTTAAAAGGTGGAATCAATAAGGGATCACAGCTTTTAACGCGTTTCATCAGGCCTCATCGTGTCAGTCTATTTCATCAAGAGAGCAAGCTGTCCTGGTGAATATATATTTATATTTTTTTTTCCCACAGCCGCTGTGTATCCCTGCCCCACCACATCCATCCGCCGCACAGTTTACATGCTCGCGTCCGCATGCTGACCCGTCTTGAGCAGTTTGACAGCCTGGGTGCGCTCGTCCGTCTCCTGGGTGTTCTCCTCGTGGACGTGGTTGTGGATCTCCAGCTCCGACGTGAGGGGCTTGAGCCGCTCCAGGACCCGGGTGACAAACTCCGCCACGTGGGGGGAGGAGGTGGGCCGGGTGTGGGGCAGGGCCACGTCTATCATGAAGATATAGGTCAGGACACTGGAGAGAGAGAGGGAGAGGGAGGGAGGGGGGAGGAAAAGAAACAAAGGCAAAAGGAAAAGAGTCACAAATGCCGAACGGCAGCAGTTGAGACAGACGAGGGGATATAGAGGCTTAGAAACTGAGCAGCCCAAACAACGCACACCAGCGAATCAGATTAACCTATTTCAGCGCGATTATGTAATCCAGAGGAGATAACGCCAAGTTAATTCAGTACCTTCCAATGCGCTCCCTGACATTCTTGTACACCTGGGTGAGTTTGGGCTCCAGGTAAGCCAGCAGCCTGTGCAGCAGCTCAGCAACTCTCCACTGCTGCTGGGCCAGACCTCCCTGAAGCACGTACAGCAAACTGACAGAAACAAAGAGAGGTTGGGGGATTGAGGGATTGGGTGGTGGGAGGGGGTGTGGTGGTGGTTGTTGCGTTAGTGCGGCACGTCAGCTCAGGTTACTACTGCAGCCTGAAATCAGAAACCTCTGAAATACTGTAGATGACATAAACACACACTCTGTGCGTGCAGTTATTCATGCACACACACACACACACACACACACACATGCTCATACCTGGCGTCCCTGAACGAGCCGCCCTCCCCGCTGAGAGGGCTCTCCATCAGCAGCTCAAACAGCCAGTGGAGTTTCCTGGGGTCTCGGCCCTCCTATTGGACAGCCAGCACAAAATGGGCTTATTTTTGGATCTCTTGTTTCAGGCGGTCCACATGTAAACACCCACAGAGTCACATATTCCCATACTTTTACTACCCGGTGAAAACAGAGAAAGCAGTCCCTGGTTCAAAACTGTTGGAGGTTTTCTCTGCACTTTTACTCGCCCTTTATCCTCCTACAGGAAGGCTGCACATTGATGTCCTTGCAGATGACTGTAAGTCAGCAGCACGGCACAAAAGAGGAAAGCATCGGTATGTGCTGTACGGTTCAGATTAAAAACGTTGCTTTAAAAGGAGCACACGACTTACTTTCAACCGAACGTTTTGATCTCATTGTCCAAAAAGTTCCTGTCTAATAACATGCAGAGCTAGCAAATTTAAGAAAATCATCTGATGGTACTGAAGAGGGTGAGAGATTTCACTCAAAATGACAAATTTACAACAGTGCTACAGGAAAGCTAGTTGTTAGGATTCATCATATTGGGACCATGAATGTATGTAGAACATTTCATAGCTATCATTTTAATAGATATGTCAGTCTGGCACTGCCACCCATGGTAGCTGGGCTAGTGGTAAAAAAATAAAGAAAATTATGTTTAAAAAGTTTGTGCTGCAAATTGTGTTTTAGAAACTCAATTTTCATCCAAATGTTTATTTTATTGATTCTTAAAAATCCGATCTTCAGTATTTTTTTTTCATGCTGAGAATGTCCATAAATAAGTAACTTCTCCGTTTCCGCCGAGGAGACCTATGTTATGTTGCATGTGGTGCATTTGTATGCGTGTGAGCAGCTCACACAGGCAGTAGCGATGCAGGTGCCCCAGTCTGTGTAGGTTTCCACTGTGATGTTGGTTAATGCTGTCCTGATCAAAGGGCACAAAAGCTTCCACAGCCTGTCCACCTGAGCGCACACACACACACACAATAATGAAGGTTTTTATTAATATTGACTTTTCTTATCAAAAAGTAGTGCAGTTTGTGTGTTTGTTTCTGTGTGTGTGTGAATGTGTGTGTGTGTGTCTTTCCAGCACCTTGCTGAAACTCCAGAGTTTGCTGCCTCTGATTAGTCCTGCAGTAATCTCGCACACACAGCGCTGGGAGCTCTCATGGGGGTCGCTGGCAAGCTGCTCCAGGTGAGGCCACAGTAACGGCAGGAACGCGTCGCCATAGTTACAAAACAGCCCCTGTCAATCAAAACGTGAGCGTGAAGGTTTGCTCGCTGTGGAGGAACCGGGACCATTTTTAAAGCAAAGAAAGACAGATTACAGTCATTCGTTTGACGCAAGTAAGCTGTCAGCTGTCTGACGGGCAACAATGAATCACGCCGGTTGATGACACAAATTCCAGCTCTACATAGTTCAATTCAGCCTTGGCCAGCGGTGGTGTGCTGTGTCACCTCTTTGTAAAAGGTTTGCCAGATCGATTGAGGCTGAGAGTTTAAATTGCACCTTGAAGAGACAGAAGCGGCGAGGATTGAAGCTGTCTTTTCCTTTGCGATCCTCCAGGGAGAGGAACTCTATGAGCTGGTCGATGAACTCGGGGTCCGAGAAATATTCAAAGATGATCTTTTCGCCCTGAGTGACACAAACAAACAAACAAAAACAGCAGATGTAATAATAGAAAAGAACGGGACATCAGTGAGAGTTTTTATTGTGTGCGGCGCGGCGCGAGCACGCACCTCACTCATCTCCTCGTACAGCAGGTCATCTTTTGGCTTTTCCGAAGCTGCATGGATCATCATTTCTCTGAGAGGAGCGGGAGACAAAGAGGAGGCCGCGGTGATTTATGGGCAACAACAAACAGAAAAAAATATGGACGGACACGTACGCGCTTCAAATGAGCGGCGAGGATAAATGAATGATTAAAAAGTCAGTTAGTCAGCAAGTCCCCATACCAAGACAGCCAGCCAGCCCTCCACCTATACATCAAGTCTTTTATCTGGGCCAGGCGGTAAGTCGCTCAGTGCGTCTTATCTAGGCCAGGCCATGACAGGAAGTCAGTTCGACTCGCTGCTAGTTATCCCGCCACCCAGATCAGTCAGCCGGCAGTTAGTCAGACATAAAGTTAGCCACAAAGCCACAAAGAAAAGCTGCAAATCAACTGGGCAGTTAAGTCAATCAGCTATTTGGCTCAGTCCAAGCAGGCAGTTAATCAGCCTTCCAGTTTCTAAATCCGCTGCCTAAACACTCGTTCCCCGCGTACCTCGGCCACGAGTAGTAGCCCCAGTGCGTTTTCTCCACAAACGGCTGAGAATCCCACTGCTCCTGACTCAGAGGTAGGTTGTTGCTGTCGTACTGAAGCCAGCGATTCGTCTCACGGTCGCCGACACACACACCTTCCGGGTCCTCTATGCCACCTGAACACATGCAAATCCATACAAAAGGCATGAGCATACGCACATATAAGCATGTTTTCTGTGTTTATTTGTGACCACTGTTGAAAATTTGCCCTGTTACTTGGCTAAATAAATAAATAAAAAAAAAGCTTTCTAGATTTCTAGCAATTTATCTTTGAATAGAAAGCAAATGTTGATTTATATTCTGGTCTTATTGCTTACTCAGTGGGAGATTGCCACTTAGTTAGTCTGTGCGTCATGATTTATTATTTCATCCAAATTAGGACTGCTGACACTAAAATTTCAACCGATACTGCATCAGCGGCTGCACAGAGAGGAGGCCTAACAACAAGAATTGCTCAAATTTCCTACACTGGACCTGTTTACTGTTTATGGTTGTTTCTGTGCATTTGTTTGCTCATACTCACTGATATCTGTTGGCTTCACCGCCACTTTCTTTCTCGGCCGTTTCAGCTGTTTCAGGATACCGGCCATCGCTGAAATCGCCACCTACGGGAGGCAAAGATGTGCCGGTATTTTTCCTGCTTGTGGCAGTTTTACACAATTCTGCAACATTTCTGCTTATCTTTAAATATATTCCTCCTGTTATTAATCGTGTTGGTGTTTGTGCCTCACACAGCCCTCTTTGGGATTTCCTTATGTGTGAATCTTTTTTTGCCTGTATTGTTGTTTCCATTTTATTGTTTTAATTTGAATCTAGGCCTCAGACAGAGAGACCATTTTGATTCTTATATGTGGATGAATGACAGTAGGGTTGAATATAAATTTCCCAACACTCAAAACATTCAAAACACAGGCAGGTGTTTAAAAAGCGGAGTATACTGAGAAAGCGTATACAAAGATTTTGACTGTTGAGTGTGCAGCTGATGGACACAAAGTGGGAAAAAATGTAAATACAGTGCAGGCGGTGGTGGTGAACAGAAACCTTTCTCTTTGGGAAAGAAACTGACATCCAAGGTGCATCATCATTTCCTGTTAAGACATTTAAGTATTTTGACTTCTTGCAGACTAACTAAAAAAAAAAGCTTTTAACCACATCATCTCTGCCTTGATAAACCAGAAGGTTATCGCATTCACTGTTTACCTTTTACTCACACAAATACATGCACACACACACACACACACAC
>JAOXYL010000030.1:5147299-5157754 GCA_028564955.1 Terapon puta
TCAGGAACACTGAGCCTCTTTGTTGCTGTGCCTGTTTTGAATTAGTTTGAGGTTTTTCTTCTTTTATTATATTTTTTTCATCAGAGTCAGTTGTGGTTTTCTAAGCAAAAGCGCCTTTAGTTATTGTGCATCCACCTTACTCTTGTTGTACTTTTTCTGCTCCTTCTGGTATTTAAACCCACATTTTCATGGTCCTGCTTGCTGTTTCTCTGCAGGGTACTTAATCACTACGGCCGTCCCTGGCACTGATGAATGCACACAACAAGATGAATTTATAAAAAGAAGGGAAAACTGCATGGTATACAGAAATCTTAACTGTGACCTTATAGAAGAGACCCAATTTTTCTTAAAGCACCAGTCAGGTTCCCATATGAACACTGAAACAGATTTAGCTTGTAGTAATAATTTAGTCGTTGCTCAAGTCACTTGATAAGGATCACTGGTTCCAGTATTTGCTTGGTTTTTTAATGCTGCATGATAGTAAACACAATATCTTTCAGTGTTTTGCCGTCGATAAGACAAAATGAGATAGTTTGAGCTCTGTTTATAGGCCAAACGATTAAAACATTCATTGAGAAAACCACAGGCAGATGAACTGATAATAGACAAGTAGCAGCGCCATATTTACAGATAAGACGCGTCTTCACAGCTCGAGGGTGGTTGTCATTAAGTGTCAGTGGTTTCCTGAAGAAACTTTAATTCACATGACTTGTATGAATAGTTGCAGCAGCTTGGGCAATGCGTGTATGTATTTATGTTTCCCCCAGAACTAAAATGAATTGCTGCGTAGTGGCACTGACGATCATTTCAAAGCACTAGTAAAGACATCTGAAGAAAACTTTCGCTGACCCCCCAAAGCATTTTCAGATGAATTTAATATTGCAACTTGCATTTCAAAGACATTGAGAATCCAAAAAGGGATAGAACACCCACAGAGAGAGAGATAGAGAGAGAGAGAGAGAGCGAGCAAAGGCAAAGAGCTGTAGTCTAAACACACCCTCCTCGATATTCTTAAATGGAGAGCAAAGACAGAAAAAGAGGCTGGGGGGGAAAGATGGGGCTGTTTTGTTAAGTCTCTCCCTGTGCTGCACCTCACATCTCCCACAGACAGACACAAAAATCGACCAATCACTTGACACTTCCTTGCTGCTCAGCGACTTTCACAATGTTAGCACTTTGTCATGTAGTATTTACATACAGCATCAACAAAATTACACACTTCATTGAGGGGTAAAGTAGAGCTGGGTCAAACTATTCCAAATGTTTGGTTTCAGGTCGGAGTACCAGATGGATGGGGGCCACCACCTCAGAGGAAATGCAGAGAAAAGCCGTTTCACATTCAGATACCTCCCCTACGAATGAAACTAACACTAGATACTTTCAATGAAACGTTCTGGTTCCTCATTTTGACCCATGTGAAAGGAAAAAAAACAAGCAAACAAAACATGAATTGTAACACATACAAAGTAAGCGAACGTTCATAGTAGATAGTATTTTTTTGTTGCTCTGGCATTAAGCAGGCACTGAAGCACCACATTTGTTTGTTGTGGTTTTTTGCCATTAAAGGACCCGTCAAATGTTAAAACTGTGAACACTCTTCCGTGTTAGCTGTGCATGTGACACAGGTTGTCGTGAAAATTGGACTCACTACTGCATTTAGCGACCACACTTACCTTTTCTCAAGATCACTTTTCACTGCTCGGCCTTCAGCTTAGGGTTGTCCTACTTGTCTTGTACATATGGCACTGATTTGTGAAAAATCCCTAATCTATATTACAAATAAAGCAATAAACATACTCTTGAATATTGCAGGTTCTTGGCAAAAGGCTTCCTTATATGTGCTTTTTAATGTGCAGTCATTTTAGCAAAATACTTTTTGCCGTCTACAGACAAAAGGCAGACCGTTACATCCAAGTTAAATGTAGTTGCATACCACCCGGTTTGAGGTACAAAACCAGTTTAACTGTTTTTCACGACTTTGTGATACATCCGTGAAACTACTGCCCGAGTCCACAATGGAAATCAACCCCCCGTCTTTTACATAACTTTATGTTCTCTGCATTATGGCTGAAGAGACTCATTCTTTTTCTGACAACATTTCCATTGGAAAGAGTATCACATTCGTGATGGACATGTAGCTTGAGGACAATGAAAAATAGTTTAAATATCGCCTCTAATCTCAGATAGAAGTCATCAATAAATGAAAGAATGTACTGTATGTTTACATAACAAAAAAAAAGGATCGTAACATTCCCGTCATGTTCTCCAAACTCAGGAATGGAATGTCATCGTCAATACATAAATACATTTACAATAACTACAACTTTAAAAATATTACGTGGTCAATCCAAAATAACACTTAGATAAACATTTAAAGTACAGTATTATACAACAAAACTGAAATAAGAGACCAAGTCTGAAACAACACACTCCATGACAAAATAATTATCATACATGATGTGAAATATACATTATTAATCTAACTTTTTTTCATTTACAATTTTCATCCACTGACATACAGTATATTACAGCGAGGATGGAGTTTCAGTTAATGGTAGGACAAGTGCATAGCAAAATAGATCATTTGACCAAGTTAAAGAAACACATAAAACTGACAAACCAGCTTTAGAAAACAACATTAAAAACCATGTTTAAGGCAAATCTCATCATTTAAAATTGGCATAGTCTGAGAAAATGTCGACAAAGTCTTGTACCACCCTGTAGCAGAAGTCATATTGTTCCTGTGGAGTAAAGAGAGAAGTCAGATGGGGTCACGTGGCTCGAAAAACAGCTTCAGTCGAGATGAAGTGAGAAACGCGAGGTGATGAATGTGTGTTTAGGATCCTCTTCAGCTGATACTTACCACCGTTTGAACCATATGAGGCCTCTGCATGCGTAAACTCTTCACAGTTTGGAACACGTCCAGGAGGCCCTCCGCCTTGACTCGCTCCAGGATATTGCTCAGTGCAATGAACGTACCTGTTCGCCCTGCACCAGCACTGCAGCACACAGGCACGAAAACTCTTTAGACATTCAGTCGGACACAAACAGCAACTTGAAACCAGTTTTGAGCAGACGTGACGGCTACCTGCAGTGTACGACGATGGGATGGTTCCCAGACTGCTGCTGCTGTCTCTGCACCGAGGCGATGATGTCGATCATGCCTTTCCCCTCGGCCGGGATGCCGATCTCCGGCCAGCCGTGGAAGTGGAAGTGCCTGATCACCCTCGTCTGCTTCTCCTTCAAGAGGTAATGCACAGGCAGACAAGAGATCATAATAACTTTCAAATATGATTTATTAGTGGTATATGAAAGCATAATGGCAGGTGCAATGTCAGTGAAGGTTAAGTAGCGCAGTATGAGTGGTGGTGAGTGGTGGACTGATGGGTGCTGCTCCAGGAGGTGGGAATGTACTACCGAGCCTCAGAGGAGGTGGTGCGGGTCGAATTTAATGAAATATATGAGATGGGAGGCTCCCACTTCATAATCCTATATGCATCCACATTTCTGACAGCCAAAAGAGTTTGATGTGCTCACTTTGGTTTCTGTTGGGTTTACTTTCCATAGATCTTGTGCAGCTTTCCTCAGTAAATGACAAAAATGGCCTTTAAATTTCAGAAAATGTCCTTTTTGTATTTTACTGTTGAGGTTTAATTTTTCAACGTTCACACATCAATGTAACGATGTTCTCAGCAGATGGTTTCATTTATCTAACTTATTGAGCCTTTCAGAGGTAAAATGATTCGATCACAAGCGTGAAAACTACAAAGATATATCTGCTGACCTTTTGGAGGCCCATACCTCAAGCTGGGAACTACCGGATTTAATTACCTAAGTACGTTTAAAGAACTTAAAGCCAGCTCCACTTCAATCACCTATAGCAGTAAAATGCTAAGAATGACATACAGATACAATTTTTGTACTTTTACCTAAGTGAGACTTTGATTGCTGAATAATGTAATGGAGCTTTTATACACTATTGTAACCATAACTTTAAATTGTGACACTATTATGATTTTAAAGCATTTGAATGTTTTGTTGCCATTACACAATGCAAAATAATTCATTCATATCACTGAGACAAGAACTACAAAGGCTCAGTAGAAATGCAGTGAGAGAAGCTAACGTAATGTGACGTTACTGCCTCTATTAACATCTGTGTGAGCCATCTGTGTGTGTGTGTGTGTGTGTGGTTCATTTGCTTACCGGGACAAAGGTGAGTACCAAGTCTCGTAGACTGAAGGTGTCACACAGAGTGTCTCCCTTCAGCTCCACTGTGTAGTCTCCATAGGTGACTGAGTCCTCTGTGGGCCAATACTGACAACATTTGTCCTGCACAAACAGACAGAAACAGACAGATAACTGTGTGTTTATTGCTGGCAGGAAGTTAAACAGAAACGACTTATTCCAAAGTAGTCTGGGCTCAAAATATGAAATACTGGTTCTGGTTTTGCGACAGAAGCAGGAAGTCATAAAAAGGTGTTGTAGCTCTTTCAGCCTCCTGCTATCACAGCGTACCTGCTCCCTCTCCTGGAGCTCAGTGAGCATGACAATGGAGTGACATTTCCACTCCCACACCATTCTCCAGAAATCCTCCACTGTGTGAGGCAGCGGGCCCTGGGTGGCTATAAAGTAATCCTTCTGTCTGTAACCCTGAGTTACACAGAAAACAACACCTGTCATCTTCCTCATAGGTCTAATAATGTGTTAATAGCGACACCTGCAAACTACTGCATACAGGAAGGAAGGCAAGGGTGATTAAAATCTGCTTACATCTATAAAAGAGGCATTGATGTAATCCGTGAACTCCTGGCCCCTCCTCATGGAGAGGATGACTCTGTTGAAGTCATCTGAAATGGAAATAAAACAGGAAACTCTTCAAAACCATTTATAATAGAGCAGATTATAAACATGTTCAGAGTATCAGGTATACAAAGTGGCCGGAGTGGTTAGTTAATGAGTGCTGCAGAGCAAAGGACTGAAATAAAACATCTTCATATTCTAAACATAATGACATCTGGAGGGCAGCATCTGGCATCCAGTTGATCTTTTTTGTTGTTGTTCATTGAATTTCCTTCTTTCTTACATGGAATAATTTGCAGAACTCTGTTCTTCTTCATGTTGGCAGGAAGGTTCCCTGTTCTCATGTTCTCCTTCATGATCCGCATGTTGGTTAATTTCTACAGAGAAATCAAGCAAATGAATTCAAACGGTTACAAAAATGCAAATGTGCAGCATCTTTTTATACTGCTGATATTAAACCACACAAAGTGTCTGTAGATGAAATTTAACAGCTCACTGAACAGATAACGGCAGCTGTTGGTTTTATCGAGGCTTGAATTTCAGAAGTAATACTGCATGTTCTGATCTCTTTTTCACTTCTCATGTCATAAGGCCTGTTTTCTAACACCTCATCTCTAGCATTAGTAACAACACATTTTCAGTGACAAGAATCGGCAAGATCAAGTTTATTTGTACAGTATAGCACCTTTTTTGTGACGAGGCTTTTCATAGTCCTTTTATAATCCTCTAAATATATAATATCACAATGTTTTTCTTTGGTACAAATATTTGATAAAATAACAGTCTGAGTCAGTTTGGGTTTCAGCCTGATACTTCATTAAATGCAGTGTTTTATGTGAAATAGGAGGTCTTACCTTAAACTCCTCCTCCAGGCCGACCCGATCACCGTTTGCAAAGGTGTTATGGAGTTTGTGCAGATGTCCTTCCAGAGACGACACGTCCAACTCCGTGTCTCCATAGAGGTAGTATTCAAGCAGGGCCTGGTAAATGAATGAGTACTGCATCTGGGGTGGGAGTAGAGAAAGAAAAACTGTTTATACACACACATTTAAAGATGACTGAAAGATAATAGAGTGCTAATTGACTTGTAGTAGTTTAGTGTCATGTAGCTGACAAGGCAGACAAGCAGGATCTTGTCCTGTCTCCAACTCACATCCGTCTGAACGAGCTGCGAGCGCTGCTCTCGTATTTTAGAGACGAACCCAAACACATCAACTTTCTGCTCTGCGTGAGTCATGTCGATCATGGCATCTATTACGATGAAGGTTCCTGTCCTCCCAACACCGGCGCTGCGGGGACACACAAAACAAACCACAGACTGAATCACTCTACAATCCTCAGCTGATGCTTGCTAACAGACAACAGGAATTAAACAAAGAGACATCTGTCCCTGTAAACACACGTATTACTATAGTCACTGAAAATGTTTCCAGCTGACTATTTGTTTTCCAGAAGACACACAAGACGGATATTTAGCCCAAATATTTATCTCCATAGTAACAAATTAGATCAGTAAAACCATTAAAACTAATGTTCAGTCAAAGGCACACAGATCCCTGTAAACAACAAAATAATGAACTCGTCAGCTCAGCGGTCTGGTACCTGCAGTGGACCACAATGGGCCCCGAGAAGGGTCGATTGACCTGCTTGACCTTTTTGAGGAACTTGAGCATGCCGATGGGAGAGAAAGGAACTCCAAAGTCGGGCCAGCTGGTGAAGTGGAGCTGAGTGACGAGCCTGGGAGTCTTAGCAGCATCACTGGCTTGCTACACAAACGCACACAGGAACACAATTAAACAGCGTAAACCACACCTGAACAGTCTGAACGCAAAGCAGACCCGGTGGTGACCTTTTAGATAAATCTCAGTTTCAACAGGAACTCAGATTTGGATTTATTTAGAAGTTAGTTAGAAATTAGCTGCTAAGACTGGACCCACTTTGGAGTCATCTTACTTTGAAAAAGGAAGTGAACTACATATGAGCACGCAACGATGGTTCACGAACAACGCCCATGTTTCTGTAAACATAGTTCGTATAAGGCGCAATAACACTTACATATTGTACACAGAACTTGCGAATGGTGTAGTCCACGAGGACGGTGAAGTCTTCGACCGCCACCCTCACATTCCCATACGTCCAACAGCCCTGATCCGGCCAGTACTGGTAACACTTGTCCTGAGGAGAGATGACAGCCATTATTAAGTTAATGACTGAGCTTATTTGAGGGTTTTTTTCTTGCAAGAGACAAAATAGTTCAAATGCAGAACCACACACGCTTCAATTTCACAGCCAGTCGTTCCAGATTTATGTAAGTGGGAGAGGCGATGATGATAATGCCTCAGAAGACTTAATTCCACATTATGTAGCCATTGATTTCAACCCATCCACGTGCTGATTTAAATCCCTGCCAGTGCTCTTCATTATCGATCTCTTTAGCCTTTATCCTTTTGTTCAGAGAATGAGCTCTGGTTCACACGGTTCACAATAAAGACTGCAATTATGGCCGAGAAAAAGAGAGATGTCAGGAGATTACAGGTGTGAAATGAATCGTTGAAATTAAACACCGTGCTTTCACCTTTTGACCATAACCAATGAAATCTATTTGAAACACATTTATTCTCTAATCTCTTAGCGATGCATCATTAATCCCTGCACGGAGTCGGAGTTGGAGTCGGAGGAGAGACTTGGACGATTCAGCGGTGGAGCCGACACACATTTAACAAACAAATGGGGCTGAAAGTGACTCACTTCTTTCCTTTCTTTCAGATTTGTCAGCATGACAACAGTCGCTACTTTCTGCTCCCATATCATCCTCCAGAAATCTGCTACGGTGTCTTCTTTTGGACCTGCGAGACAAAAGTTAACATAGTATAAATGATTTATTCAGACCTTAAAAGGTACCAACATAATTATGCACGTCATTGCCAAATGCTGTATATTTTACCTTGTGCTGCTATGAATTTGTTCTTTTCCGTGTAACCCTGTTAGAAAAGAACATGACATTAATTAAAAGTATTAACATAAAGCTCCATAACAGCTGCTTTAAGACACTGTGGTGAGATTGTCTCTAACGTTACTGTTTTACACACGAATGAACTTTGCTCAGCAGAATGATGAAAACCCCCCAAAAAGCATCACTCACGTCGATGTAAGAAGCATTCACATAGTCTGAACAGGGATTTCCATCCAGCTGAGTCAGCACCACTCTGGAATGATCATCTGTTGGTGAAAATACCAAAGCAAGGTTTACAGGGTTACAGTGGAAAACTACAAAGAGTCTATCACTATCGTCTGATTAAACTGTAGACAGAGGAAATTAGTGGAGTAAATTAGATTTAGGCAAGACAATCAATGCCATTCTCACATCAGTAGAGTAATAATGAAAGTAAAAATCAATCGAATGATAATTTTTCATTAAGATAAAATGTTATAATTAGTGCTCATAAATAGATTTTGTTGTGGTTTCACAGAGCCGAGCTATCCATTTCCATCTGTTTTCAGTCTTTATGCTGGCACCAACCCCATATTTACAGTACAGACCAGGGAGTGGTATCAATCTTTTCACATAACCCTCAGCAAGAAGGCCAATGAGCATTACCCAGAATATCCAGCTACTCATGTAAGTATCACAATTAGATAAATAACAAAAGAGAAATTACGCAATTCATTATTAATAAGACAGATATAAGTGATCGGAAGTGCAAATGTAAAAAGGAAGATGGCTGAGAAAACTCTGAGGGGTTGATGTGAATGAGTGTTTGAGCTGGAGGATCTACTGTACTAAAAAAAAAAAAAAGAGAGAGAGAAAAAAAAAAGACCCATAAAGACAGAGACACGTGCACACACAGGCAGGAAACTGAGCTCTGGGTGTGAGTCAAAAGAGAACCTAGTTCCTACAGAACAGAAAGCACACTCACACGGGAGGATGTTGGGGTATCTGTTCTTCTCCTTGTTGTCGTCCTTGTTGGCCTCCTCGTACGTCCCCTGGGCATTACCCCCTGGCAAAGACTGCCACAAAAAAAAAAAAAAAATTACAGTTAGACTCCACACTGAAAAACAGCCTGATTTTTTTTTTTTTCACTACTCGTGTGTATTGTGTTGGGCTGTACGCGAGGCTTTGTTCAGCCTCGATGTAGGCACTTCCTCTGCTACCTACAGTAAACAGCCCTCCATTAAAAGCGGCGAACTTCAACTTCCTCTGTCTGTGCTAACTGTCTGAATAAAGTGATACTTGCATATGTGACATGAACCATGAGTCATACATTTTATTTGACTCAGATCCTCAATCATAGTCACAAATAGGCAGTGGGGTATTTTTCATGCATGTGGGTGTGTATGTGTACAGTGTGTGTCATGGACACTGTGACACATGAATGACAAAAATACACATAAGTCATAATCTTTTGCCTTCTAATGAATGTGCGACATATCGAAGGTGTTGTAGAAAAACCCCATAATGAAAAATGTGATATTTTATCAGGGTTTTTGTAACCACAGCTGAAAATGCAAAGACATCTTAAGTATCTTTCAAATGCAGAGGATTTCTTTTGACATTTCTGAGGCACAAAGTCGCTTATTTCTAATGATGATGTGGGTATTTTATTGATTACTTTCACTTTTATTGTATCGTTAATAGTACTTCCCTGTATACTGAGCTTAAAAACATCACAATATGGTTGTGCCCACTGCATGGTTGCCTAATCAACCTTAACCACACTTTGTAAAAACCAAACAAAAAAACACGACAGTTACTCAAAGCTTTAACCTCAGATACCCAAATTAAACACTACTTCCACCAGTTCTGCGAAAGACGCTGCCGCTTTATGACCACCTGTTACTCTGAGAGGGGGGCACTTACGTTGTACTCCTCCCTGAAGAGCTTGCCGTCGTCAGCTGAGCGGAGCCTGTACTCCTCCTCGAGGTGATCCAGCGGGATGGGGAGGTAGGTCTTCGAGGCTGAGGGGGATCGGGGCAGGAGGACCACCGTCTGTTGCTCTGCGGGGGGGAAACAGTGAGCGGGTTCATCATCCCTGCTCGGCCCATTAAAGAAAACGACTGATTTAACTTAGCAAATTGTTCGGTTATTCTTAAATGTTCTGAAACACGATCGGGTTTAATCAGAGCAGCGGTTCCCAACCTTTGTCAGATGTACACAGAAGCACCGCTTCATGCCACCACCTGTACAGATGTGCCTGTCTGAGTTGACTTTAAACTGGAGGTTATGTAACACTTAACATTTATCATATAAAAGTGGGTAATGTTACAATAACGTTGTCATACAATTGTGAGTATTTAGGTTTGGTGAAATCAGCCAAATGTTTGTGAAAAACTTTTTTTAGTTTTTACAGACTATTATATAATATATAAATGACGCATAATAGTGTTCAAGTGCTACAGATGATTTGGAGATATGTTTTTAATCAATTCCCTGTGCCTCCTTTTTACAATGTAGTTTTTATGTGCTTCCTGGCAGCTGCTGAACTAACTTCAAGGACCCCTGGTTGGGAATCACTGAATTCGCTGATGAGCTTATCAAAGTACTTTTTGTAAAAACAGCTTATCAAAGACAAAAACAACTACCAAACTGATTTCAGGTCTTATGGTATGTCGGTGCGTGTTTGCCAACACCTCTATAATCTAGAAAAAAAGAGT
>JAOXYL010000030.1:5161989-5174189 GCA_028564955.1 Terapon puta
CACAGTTGAAGAATCTGCTTTCGTACAGCCAATCAAACAGTTTAATTAAACTGCATTTGCGCGACAAACCACATTAGCTTTCCTGCCCGTCTCCGGGACGATGATGTACTAACGATCTCCGCTGTGTGTAGGACTTGAACTCCTCTATAAATAAAGCTGCCTCGCTTCGCCATCTCATGTGACACTGTGGCAAACAGCAGCGGGACCCCCGAGGACACGGAGTGAGTGGGCTGAAAGCAAAACATGGAATACAGCGATTTCCACCGTGTCCATTTCAATATCCTACACATCCTAACTTCAACTGAACCGTCAGTGATTATTTGACACGCGGCTTTGCGAGCATTTCCCGCATCAGAGAAGTGTTTCTAATAATATTGTAAAACTGATTTTTATCCTTGTTAGTCAAGTCCGCGCCCACATAATGTACGTGACAACACGTCGGCCATGTGTGTGCGCGGAGACCTCCAGCACCTGGTGTGCATTGTGTGACTCACGCCTCTGCCTGCGCTGATTACAACCTGCCACCTCTGCATACCTCACAGCACGTAAACAGCAACGTCGACGCGAGCAGGCCTCTCTCTTTCTCTGCGTCTTTATCTTTGCTCCAAAACATGAAAAAGACCGTATGGGGATTCGGACTCAATCTTTATCGGCCCAAACTGAAAAGCTGATGAATGTTCTTCCCTGAGAGCGTTTTGTTTTGGAGGATGAGCTTTATCCCTCTCCGTGAACTTGCGTCTTTCCTGGCGGCGCGCTTCCTGCTCTGTCATTCTTTCAGTCCGGGTTTTTAAAAAAAGACACAACAACCCCGACGTGACATAATGATACCCCCGCAGCTCTCCGCCATTGTCTCACTAATTAGCCCCAGAAACCCACCCATCAGACGGGACGGGCTTGTTACAATTAGAGGATGAGACAGAGAAATTGGCCGTCTTCGCCTCTGACAGGAAACGCGGTGTTCCCTGGCATCGCGTCTTCCTGTAGACAGAGCACTGTCACTTCCACTGAATGTGGCTTCTCTGGGCACAGAGTCCCTCTGTCTCTTCAAATACATCAGCTGGGGAATTCGGAAAATGGGTGGTGGGCGTAGCGGCGATGTGACAGGGTGAGCGGGCAGTAGGTACATTGTGTCCTCTAAGCAAAAAGCTGCCAGACTGTTTACCCTTTAGGCCACACGGTTTTTGTTTTTTTTCTTTTAAAGCTGAAACCCGCAAGATGGCTTATTAGAGGAAAAACAACCTAAAGCCTTCTGTGCATTTTCTCACTGCCGCCTTAAAAAAACATTCAGTTCCTGCCCAAAACGGATCATATTTTATGTTATATTTCCTCAAAACTGGGGTAGGCAATTCATTTTAGAAATATTTTTTGTTCTATTTATTGAAATTCTCGTTATACCCCCAACAGCAATCAATAAATCAAATACTCTGACAAACAAAAAAAAAACATCCTGTACCTGCGGCTGTTGCAGCACAGTAATAAGTCCTAACCACATGATGGCTGTCTGTCTCCTTACTTGCATGCCTACCTGCCCGTGCACTCATTGCACATGACAGGAATCTTCCACGAGGCTAGGCGGACTTATTTTAAAGCATGTGAATCACACATGATATAATTGGATGACAATGCACTCCGCTAAAATAACGCTCTCTCTTCGATTAGTCCCCAGCAGTTTGGACAAGTTCATGTGTTTTAGATGAGCTTTCTCGCTTTCTCCAACGCTGCCTACCCCAGCTTTAACTATTAAAGGAGGAGCATTGGACGGTGCACGGTGAAACGGGCGTTAACATCGAGACCGGAGGCCTAATGTGAAACAATCAGACTACCAGCGCCTCTTTTATTTAATCTGTTAAAAGCATAAAAATCATCAAGCTGTGGCTATTTTTATCTCTTGCCTCCAGTCTTTGTGCTAAGCTACGCTAAATGCCTCCTGGCTGTAGCGGTGCGCGCATAGAAACATTCAACATGATAAATATGTCCTGACAAGAACAAGTGGAAGTATCACAAAAGATATATCAGGAACAAAGTAAGCCAGCCAATAAGTAAGAAGAAGTTGCAGCAAACAAATACTGTTGTTAAATCATTATGTAGATTTTTAACTTCCAATAAAACACTTAAATTCTTCAATTCTAATTCTTTTAAATGATCATCATGTAAAACAACCAGCTCTTTTCACCCCCGTCCTAAGTGCGGTTGTTTAACAATAAGTGGTCTTATTTAGTCAGTGCACATGTGATCGACAGCATCTGTGCCGACCACAATGCAACATTAATATCAGCAGGGCGTCCTCCGTCACTGTTTCTATAATCGTGCGATCGAGTGACTTTCTTTTGCTCCTTGTGATGCAAAGGGAGTGCAGCGCTGAGAAGCCGTATTAAAGCTGAAAGAGCCGATCAGCGTTGAATAAACTGAGTTTGTTTCCGTGGCAGACCAGTGTAGAAAAAGGGACTGCTGCTGCGTTGATTTTTTTTTTTTTTTTTAAATGCAACTCTTATGATTCTGCAAACTTCATTTAAATGCAGTGCAATATCACTGTACTCTTGGCAATCAAATGTGAAAGAAAGTGTCTAAAAGGAAATAATACGCTCAGGGCTACAGGTTTGAATCGGTCTATTTTGACCACAACACTGCAAGAAGTTGAGCACATCTGTGCTCTCTGTTTGAGTACGTCGTCCTCTTATCGCCACATCTCTCGGTCTCTGTGTTGTCAACCTGTGGGGAGCCACAGCGTGTAAACCTGGGCCAGGTCCGCTATTTAAAGGACAGCGCGCTACATTCGCTTTCTTGACTGAGGAGACACACAGATGGCCTAGTTGGACAAGGTGATCGGCGTTGCTCTCTGTAAACGTGTCCGCCTGTTCCTGCAGATTTAACAGCATCCACGGTCTAAACTCAAAGAGGCAATTCAGTCAATTATTTAGCAGTCCATGTTTTTTACATTCAAAACAGGACTCTTCGTTTCACTCCAAGATTTTGAAAGTACACTGTGCATAATGTAGATTTGTTTTAACATTTATGCCGCTTCCCCTACAATGTGTTCCCATGGTAACCTGACCAGCAGCACTGCCACCGATGTGGCACCTGTGGGATGTCGAACAAGCCGGCTTTATTAAATAGAAAAGGGAAAAAAAGGAACAAAAACCCAGCATACAGACAGGCACTGAAAACTTGAGAACTGATGTCGATCCAGCACACAATAATTGTATTAAGAGTGTTCTGGTATTTAACTAATTATTTTGCTCAATTAGAGAGTTTATACAATATTTTAATGTATATTCCTGATTACTTCTCTACTTGCTAAAATTATTATCATAACTGGAATTTGAGCTTTTTCTGAGAAGTATAAACACCAATTTCAGGACACAAGTTACTTAGGTCAGGTGATACAAAAAAAAGGGGAAGTAGTGATGATTAAGAGAAACCTGTTTACTTTGAGAAAAAAACAAACATTTGGCCACATTTAAAAGGAATACAGAAGTTGAAGAAGAAGAAGGATGTGCCAATAACCACCCACCATCCACAACACTGGTGGCGCTAAAGGTAGAGTCGTACGTGGTCTTAACAATATTTCAGTGACACCTAGGAGCAGTAACTCTACTGTAATGGGATTACTTTTTCAGTCACAAGTGGTAAAAGTGATTATAAATCTAAATGTTGTAATCACAGTTACTAATCCATTGGGCAGATTTCAGTAAAATATTGAGTAAAAACTGTCCCGGTGTGTGTTAACTTGGCACTTGAAGCTGAAAGTTTAAGTGTCAGCCACCGGTGAGCCTGCATTCAGGAGTCAGCTGGAGTTTGTGCCAATTCGAAGGGTGTGTGTGCAGCCTCCCTGTGTCAGCAGGGCCAACGTTAAAGTAACTGTTGATGGTCCGTGAGAAGCCTCAAATCACATGTTGCTGATTAATACTGCACTCATATGTCAGCCTCAGTGCAAGTCTTTTTACTGAAGATCTTACTTGGACACATGAAGATAAGTGTTATTATAATTAGGTGGAGCATTACTGTGTCGCACTCTGCAGTATCTCACCCGAGCACTATCTATAGCACCGTTGTGCAGCAACAACGCTACCTCCGCAGAGCTGCTCTCTTGCCAATCTGGGTTCCTCCCCTCCTGCGCTCCTAGCATTGTCATTAATCAATTCCTGCCTCCTTCCCAGGGCGCCCAGACGCCGTGGCAGTGGTAATGACCTTGGAGACCCGCTGGCTCCGCTCTGCAGTGTCAGCCCTCCACGTCTATGAGAACAAAAGTAGAATCGCACCGTGCGAGTGTGTGAGAAAATGCGCGATTGTGCGCGCCGGCGTTACGTTCACATGCAGGAGTGAAGCATTTGCAGAATTAAAGAACAAAGAGGAAACCGTGTTAGCCGAAGCTGGGGTGGGAGAAAAAGAAAAAAAAAAAATCAGTGGTTGATTGGCTGTGGTTCAGGCCATAACATCCTGTTGACTGAGATATGGCGGCTACTATGTCTGACCCTAAAAGCGCTTCCATTAGAGCGGTCCTCACTGGAAATAAGGGCTTTTAGCTGCTGCATATTAGTTAAGAATAACACAGCACTAGATGAGAAGCGATTATCGATAATCCTCTTAAAAACATTCCAGCCATAACTGTAACATTTGAGAGCAGGCCTCATTTCGTATGACTTGATGTCTTCGGCGTTTGTACCGTTTAGAAGCTACTGTCGCGTTCTTGCGAGGCATGGAAACCAACAGCGTAATTGGTTGTAAATATTTACTCCAGTCTGTCGCCGGCACTAGCAGAACACCACATCTGAGCTTGCACTCGGTCGGTTTCTTTTGAGTGTCATTTAGTCCGTGTGTTCGCGCGGTCGCAGGAGCACACACAGGCAGTCGCAGTTAATTTTTTTTCCGAGGCGCCAGTGGGTCTTTGAGTCACCTCTGATCCGCAGATTTACACGCCTGCACAAACGCGCTGCATGCACGCGTCCGCGAACCAAATCTGCTAACAATTGGCACGTGGAGCGACGCTGCCCGGCTGCTTGGCATAAGACGCGCACGCACGGGGGACGCACGCTTACCCGCAAATCCACACGCGCTTCAGCAGGGATCCGTGGGAAACACATGTGCCAGGGTCTGTTTGAGAACCACCATGCCAGAAACCATTCTTCTAGTGGTCCATCATCCACAACGTGTGTGTGTGTGTGTGCAGAGGGGACGGTGTGTGGGTGAGGGGGACGCTCCTGTGAGGGTCTCATCATGTAGACCGGGCCCTTTACACCCCCCGACCTGCGTTGAACACAGAGGCATCCATCTTTCTCTCGCCCTGACACCTGTGGTATTTACCCCCCCCCACACACCCCCAATTATTCAGCGGCAGAGCAATTATGGCCTGGAATCGGAGCCGTCGATAGCCAGCGTAATGCGCGGCAGCTGGGCTGAAAATGACGAAACAGGCGTTGTGACACTTCTCATTATCACCCAGCACTCCGTGATTACCGGCACACTGCTATGTAGAGGTATTAAAGACGTGGAGGGAGAGAGAGAAGGAAGAAGAAGGGATTGGATGTAAAGCTGGCAGCCTTCTTAAAGTGGTTAAAGCACAATTCTGATATTTGTCGACGTGGGCGTTGTTCTTGTGTAGTTTTTTTTGTCCATTATAAGTATTCATCATAATTATAGAGATTTGGAAAACGGGGACTCCAGCAAGGATGACATTTATCTAGGGAAGAAAGTGAACCTCCCACCTAAAAAACTTCAACAGAAGCCATCTCATCTTCTATAAGTCTTCCACTTCTGGTGGAAAATGGAGCAGGTAGTGGATGTAGTCTTTTAGATTTTATTAGTTAATTTAAAGTAATAGTTTTTGGGGGAAATGTACTAATGGAGTGGATGAAAAGATTAATACCACTCATGAGACTGTGAGCTTTACCCGAAGCCAGATCAGGCAGCTACGCATGAAGGGGGTTGAAGGGTAGATTGTAGGGTAGAAGTATTAAGAAAAAAGAAAGAAAAAGACTTCACCTACTCACCAATAAACATCTTGTTTGTTTAACCCATACAAAAACTGAATGGTAAGATCTGCAGGTTGTGTGGTGGAACTATTTAACGGCAGGGTGCAGCGGCTTAGTGAGGATGCCAGGCGACCTGCTGAGACCCCACACCGTCGCAGGTTGGCCGATTCCCTCTTACTTCCACTCTTTCAGCTATGCTAAGGTACCATTCGCCTGCTGGCTCATGAGAACTCTCCAGAAATAAACCGAGAGAGCTGCAGGAGGCTCACACACCAATCTGTGTAATGTAGCCGAGTGAAATGTCATCATCACACATTGTCACAATGAACAAAAATAAAAAATGAGACCCAGATTGGCAAGCACTGGAATTTCCTTGCAAAGTTCTCACAGTCTTATTGAGTTTGATTAGACCGTGTGGTTAATTTTTAGCTGTTCTGATGCATTTACTTGCAGGAATCAATGCAGCGACACGGCGTTGGCCCTTCAGCAGCCACATCCTCTCTGATTATACGCCTCTGGAACGGCTCAATTCAGCTTACACATCAGAATAAATCTGACACCGTAAACAAAATGATGACTGGCGGTAACACTGCGGGGAAACCACCTCTTTAACTGACCAGAAATTTGTCAGAATCCTTTTTTTTTTTTTTTTTTTAGGAAGCTTTAACAGCCAATGAAAAGGATTAACCGGATGAAAACGGAGTACGACGCAGAATCCTAACAGCTGACTCAGATGCCGCCTGGGAGCCTGATTTTAGAGAGCATTTAAACCAACCAGACGGCCTCCCCTGAGAACGTATGGCTCATTTTTATGTCAAGTTATTCAACCGTAGAAATAACAGGCAATTGAGAAATCCCGCGGGACGAAGAAACCTTCTTCACTCAGATGAATTCAAATAAACTGCAGTGTCAGTGCCTGTAATGATGACAATCCGCATGTCTTTTCTGCTGGCACGAGATGTATTTAACATCAGCACTGACGCAGAGATTTAACAGACGCGGCTCTCGCAGAAGAAAAACGACCCCCGGGAGAAAGGGGGGCAAAGAGAGAGGGGATCTTACTTTGAACCCCCATTTTCAGAAACAGAGAGGCGGAGATAACCGCAGTCCTTCGGGATCTGTGCAGGACAGACAAGATCTATCCCCCCCCAAAAAATATCCTTTCATTCCTTGAGAGAAGGATGGGGAGGAAGGGAGGAAAGGGGAGGAAGGGAGGAAAGGGGAGGGTGGGGTAGGGGGGCAGCGGTGGAGAAACAAGCGATAAGCACCGCCGCGGGAGAACAAAAAGCCACTTGATTCTGAGGGGAGGAAACAAGGAGGAGGAGGAGAGGAGGAGAGGAGATGTGCGACCAGGAGGGATAAGTGAGCGGCCCACGCTGCGAGGATGAGGGGCCTGCCTCTGCTGCTCTGCAGAGATAGAGCAGACCTGTCTGCTCCGTGCAGACGCAGACTATAAAACCCTCCTGTGAGTCTTTAAAAAGGGATACGAGGACTGTGTGTCTTCTGGTGCTCGACACGTCCCCCGACTGCCGCGCGCGGGGAAGTGAGGTTTTTGCCGTCGAACTCTGGTTGCCATAGCAAAACCACCGTATCGCACTCGATCTTCCAGGATAACAGCCCGTTTATGCTCCCTTATCGCACGCCAGGCCAACAACAGGTTTGACAAACAGGAAAACAAAAACAACCGGTATTTTTTACTGCGTAGTCCGGACTCACAGAGGAGGAGCTGTGATTGCGGATTCAAGCTGTAGCCTCTCTTCCAGGCTGCGCTGGAGGTGGAAGCACAGTAATTATGTCACCCAAACCCAAACCCCAACCTAACACATTTGCCACAATCCTCTTTTGCAGGATCACGGCCCCTGCAGAGCACATTATGAGCAACACTTTGTTGATTAAGATTGTGTAACCCTGTTGTTTGGTCTCTGCCTGGATTCTATAGAAATATGAGTCATTCAGTGGGGCCTTGGGCACCATAGTGAGCTTCATTGTCCTCACTCCTAAGCAGGCTTGTTACACGAATGGGGACGGACACACACACACACACACACACACCCCATATTGAGAGCAAATGACTGCTCTGCGTAGAGGCCTCTCGGAGAACTCGCTGCACTCTTGGAAAAAAGGAAGTGCAACATCCAGTCCTCGCACGCTCTGCGAGACATGGCCGACATGCAGGGAGAGACCCGGCCCGCCTCCACGGTAACAGCTCAAGACAGCAGGCATGGAGGCGCAGCAGGCTGTCTGAAATCATGCACATAAACACCAGCGGAGGAGGAGGAGGAAGTGATGACATATTGGGTATCACTAAATCTTAACAACAGACAAATGTGTTTGACCTGCGAGCCACAGAGGTGACACAAGGGTCAACATCTCAGCTCTGCTAATATCTCTGCTTCTAAACCTGACAGTGTTTCAGATGGTGTTTGAAAGTTATTTTCATACCTTTATATAATCTGATTCTAATTTTCTTCAGCTTGTTGAACAAAAGCTTGCAACCACTCTGATGAAAGTGAAAACACTTTTTTGAAAAAGGTGTGTATTTCCGAGGTGAACAGAAATTTTGAAGGTTGAAGAGGGGACTGCAGCGCCATGTACAGTATAAATACTACGAGGGTGGAAAAAAAAGAAGCTTGGAGAAAGGTTGACCTTCTAGCAAGAAAAACAAAGTCTTTGCTATTATGAAAACATTTCAAAAGTTCATTGGAAACATCAAATGCGTCCTCTATCTTCCTCATTCAAGCAGAGCTCTATGAAAACCTCAGATCCTCCACAGCTGACATTTGCGATGTGCGATCTGGGTCACACTCTTAATAAAAGCTACTGTATTTGTGCACAGTTCCTTGTGTGTGTGGGACTGCATGCCGGCTGCGCCTGCGTTCATTGTGTGTGTGTGTGTGTGTGTGTGTTTCTGCAGTGTAAGCACATGCTGTCCTCCATCTGCTGTTTGATAGAGACTGTTTCCTTTCCTGTGCAGGCAGCCAACCAGCCAGCCTTCCTGCGCCGCTTCTGCTCCAGAGGGGAAATGGGAGCAAGACCGCCACACACTCCTGACAAAAACCCTGGATAAGATACGCGCACATGCAGACACAGTTGGACAGACAATGACTTAGCCGCACATTTTAACACTCACAGTCTCCTCTCCTTTCCCCTTTCCTTCCGTCTTAGACTTCGAGCTTTGTTTTCAAGCCGTCTTTCTACCGCACGTTCAATTTGTCTGTATTTTTTCAGGGCCAAACACCTCCACAAGTCATCGAGCTGATAAAATATTTGAATTGCTCAACAATGAAGGGGATTGGATACAGGAAAAGTCAGAAGCACAGGCGTTGAAGGACTTTGGCAGTTATAAAATTTCTCATCATGACACCAATTCACTGAAACTGCTCTAAGCCAAAGAACACGGGTAGTAATAACAGGAAAATGAATGTGTGGTTAAATATACAGACAGTGGGTGTGTGTATGTGTGATTTTACAGAAGCAGACCATCTAACTGGGACCGCCCCAGTGACCTCAGTCGATGGTGGAGACTACAAAGTTTCTTTTTTTTTTAAGAAAATCATTGCTTTATTCCTGTATTCACTTCCATCTTTGCTCCATGTGCTTTATTTTCCCCTCCATCATGCTTAATACAGAAGTACCTTTGAGTGTTCAGTTGAACTCATGCTGGCCACTTCAATGTCCCAATATGTTTTTACTTAGGAGGAAAAAAAACCTCGTAAAAATCTGCCTCTGTAATCTCAGCAGAGCTCAAGTAGGAAATGCAGTATCAAGGGAATAGCCGAGGCACTTAAGACTCAAGTTGAGGCCGAAACATAAAAAGCCTCGCTAGTGCAACACAATAAATTTAACCAACTAATCCAAACAGCTCTAAATATCAGTGCAAAGTGCGACCCCAAAAGCAACTAAATCAGATGTTCTTCACACGGTATAAATACAAACCGCGCCATTATGTTCCCAACAATATCGCTGATTTCAATCGGCCGCGCTACAACTTAAGGGCATTTTTTTAATCACTGTACGCTGTGCTGTGCAGGAGTCTCACTACTGTCCCACTTCCTCTTTCTTGGAAGCACAGAGACACAGACAGCAAGCCACAACCATGAGTCCTCCAGATTGAGGAAGTGACTGAATGGCCATAAATACGAAGGGACCTTGTGACAAAAAGGCCGGAAGAAAATAAACAGCCCTGCGCAAACCAAAGGCAGTTGTCCGAGTGAGCTCCCTCAAAAAGATCCTCAAGTAAGCATTATGAATAACCTCACACGCTTACCTGGATGAGTGTTGATTCAATGTGTGCTGATACTCAGATCCATAATAGCGGGTCACATGGCTCTGACAGGGGCGTCCAGCAGTCACATCGTTGCTGCCGTCTTCAGTGAGAAGCTGCACCGAAGCCGGACGGACGGCGGGAGTGACGTCTGGTCTCGCGGCCCGGAGAGACTGTACCTGGATCCAGGAGGCTGTGGGCCTCGGCGCTTCACTTCGAGGGTCTCACCGAGCAGCCTGGACTTTCACGGAGCCGCGCCGCGAGCCTTCGAGGGATCACGCTCACCACCTTTGTTTCAACAGAGAGGACGGAGAGCGTGTTAGACAATTACCAACGAAGCAAAGGCGGACCGGCACATGCGGAGGGGACGCTGGGGGATGAGGAAGGTGCCGTGTAGTTCCTGTCTTAAGAAGAAACGGTGTGTGGCAAGAAGAGCCAAGCGCTGTTAAAAGGTAGACGGCAGCTTCCCCAAAGGAAGGAAGCTGTGAGGTAATAAGCAGACCCTAAAGCATTTTGACACCACCTATGCACACTCTGTGGGTAACCCTTCACAGATAACATAACATATGTAACATATCTAATGCAAATGAGTCCAAATCCAGCAGCCAGCTCCTAACACACACCACTTTATATCCAGGCTAACCTCATTTAAAACTGGGAGGAAAAAAATGGTTTTCCCCCGATTTCTAAATCTACTGACGGCAAAAATATGCACATTAACCCAGATTTGGAGCAGAGTTTTACGTAAAGCCTCTTTCTGCCTCGCGACCAACATATTTACTTTGATCCCAGAGAGAGTTAGATATGTCACTGATTGCTGTTTTTTTTATTTTTAACTATTTCAAGCTGTGTGAGAAAATACCGGTGCATACTGTGCATAAGCCTTATGTTGGTGCCATCTAATATATAATCCCTGCTATTACCCATGGGATCCCTGAAAGGAGGTTGGGGGGAGCACAATTTATCTACCTGGGAACGCTGAGCAGCCAAGGAATCTGGAGGCAGGGTGTTTGCGTGAAAACCTCTTAAGTGCAGTTTTACCTTTAACTGAAGGATTGAGAGTGAGTGAAAAACTGAAATGGCCTGATTACATTCTTGAAAATATGAAACCACTTCCTAAAAAAAAAAAAAAAAAGAAATAAACCCTCTTAAACCACCAGACTCACAAGCCTCCCTCTATCATGCAACTTTGACATTTTGAAGATACGAGGTTTCATCCTGGCAGCTTGGGGAGCATGCCTAGCGGTTGCTATGGCGACTCTCTCATCTAGCTGAGCAGGAGGGAGGTGTGGAGAGGGGGTCTCTCTCTCTCTCTGTTTCTCTTTCTCTCTCTCGCTCTCTCTCTTTTTCTAGCCTGTAACGATAAATGAATGGACACATCTCCAACCAGCCCTCCCCGTCTCCACCCCTTTTCCCTCTGGAGCTCAATGAAAACAGGCAGTCAACATTTGCTCTATGACATCCTGGAAAATGAGGTGTCATGCTTGAGGATTTCCATGACAGCCAAATAATGGCACAAGCTGAAGAGTCCGTGCTCAGGAGGCAAGATAGAGGGAAACAGAGACCACAGTACATAAAAAAAAAAGAATCACATTGTTTATCCTGCCTCCTCTTTCAGTTTTAAATTTGCAGTCAAGTTCCTGGAAAGCGCTGTGGGGGAGTGTTCCAAATCGCATATCATCTCAAAGTTCATAAATAAATGATACGAGGTCTGACAGTGTGGAATCAGATCAAGCAAACTGTTGAATAATAGAAGAACCTCCCTCTAATGCGATCGCATGCATCACGCTTGAAAACGTCAGAGGAAAATAGAGCAACACGTGAGACAACCACACTGGATCTGTGTGTGTGTGTGTGTGTGAGAGAAATCCAGCTAACGTCCCCCTCTGTGTGGCGAAGAAGCTGTCGTCCATCTGAACAGAGTCACCAATCGTGGCCTCTCTCAGCATCACCCAGGCAGTGCTGCT
>JAOXYL010000030.1:5181230-5192670 GCA_028564955.1 Terapon puta
CTGTAAATCAGACTGGAGCAACAGCATCACAACGTCACAGCATTCAGCCCTTTTACACTTCAACATTAGTGCTGATCACGCTCACACGCTCACACGCTCACACGCTCACACCAAGTCAACTAAAAACACATGGTTTTCAGCCCTTCATCCATCAGCGTTTCACGCCGAAACACAACATTTTTTGAAAGGCTGGACAAAAGCAAAAAAAAATGCCATTTTGATACAAGTGGGGAAAACAACTCTGCTTACACACAATAGGGAGAGCTGTGTGGCATTCAACCTGAAATAAAATAGTTTTGTGCAGTTTGTACACGAAAGTGAGAAGTATCTGTGCGCAGAGTGAAAATAGAGGATTCGAGAAACGGATAAAAAATACTTCACAATCTGCATAAAGTGAAGGTTACAAAAAGGGTCCAAAAGTTTCTAGTGTCGACATCTTAGTTTAGCCTAATTAACTGGCAGCATTCATTTATTTGGGTCGTATTTTATTAATAATTTATATAAGAGTTTTTATAAGAGTTTTGCCTCATTTTATATTGGCAGGAGACACGCAACAAGGGTTTTTGACGCGAAATGCACCTCAACCATTCACGAAGATGCGATCAGACCAGCACTTCCTTTTTGTTCAGTCCTCAGAAACAAAAATACGTTGGCTGTGATGGACAGAAGAAAAGAGGAAGAAGAGAACATTTAGCCATTTAGGTGAAGTATGGACATTCATCTGTTTTAACTTGAAAATAAAAGTGTAGGACATTTAGTTTTTTTCATTTTCGGGCCTAGTGAAGATGCTTGCTTTACCCCAGCCAGTATCTGCCTTGGTCATCTCTAAAGGGAAGAGATGGAAGTCAGAGAGTCGGGCTACCTGTCATGGAGATTACTGGTGTGGATCATTGGAAAGGGCTGTAAACAAAAGGCCCACGTGCACAGCTCTGAGGAGAGGAGATAAGATGGTGTAGGAAGAGGTTCTGGTGGTCACCGTGCCAAGCTAGCAGCTGTGTGATGGATTTCACACACGTCTACTGGTCCACCTCTGCACCCCTTTGTGCCGAACAAAGAGCAGAGGAGCCCCCTTTTCCGAGTGCACGCGGCGGAGGATTTTACCATTCATGTCATTTGCCCCCGCTGCATGTCGTGCATGGCCGAGCAAACACACCCCCGCGGTCCTCTCGGAGCGCTCAACGCAGGCGTGCAATTATCGGGTTTGTCGTCCACACTGGTGCTCGGGCACGGATATCTTCGGGAATGGAGGGGAAAGAAATACAGACAAAAAAAACCCAATATGTCTACAGTTCGCCGTTAGGAAAGCTGGTTCAGTTTTTAAAGTGAATCCATGGCTCTACGTGACAAATCCAGTGACAGCCCAGCATTGTCTGCGCTGGTATCACACAAGTGCAGCGACTTGGCATACACCGCAGTCGAAATCTGCACAGGATATATTGCATCCCTCGTGACATAAGCCGCGAGCAACCCCCCCTTCATTTTTAGAATCAGTGACATTACACAAGCAAATAATGACAGAGATGCCACGTCAGCCTCTCCAGAGGGTCAAAAATGCGCGGATTAGACTGTCATTAATACCGAATCTGGATTATAGCAATCCTGAGGCAGCTCTACGGCTACAGATTACTTCTATCCCAGCTGCAGCAAAGGAAGACAATGGCACTTTTTGTTCCACCCAGAACTGACAGCACCGCACTGAACAAAAGAGGACTCATTTCTAATAGGGTCAGGAGTGATTAGACAAGCGGCAGGCCTGGCAGCCCATAGAGAGGCCCGAGATCCCCCAGAATCCCCCAGAATCAGACTGGATTTGTCAGATTATGGCCTCACCAACTCCCAATTAGCCTATTAGTGTAGTTAGATGTTGTAAAACGGGTTATAACGGCAATGCAGTCGTAAGGCTTTGACTTTTGAAGATATTCAATTATGATAGGGCTCTGCAGAAGAGAGAAAAAACACATTAACATTAACAGAATATATCTTTGCAGGATACATCAGATTTATGAGAAGCACTTTGCCATGGTAAAAAAAAACTGTCTAGACATCTTCACATATCTTGTGACGGCAGCCTGTCCCTTATGGCTGTTATGAGCATCATTGTGCTTTTGATGCATAATTTATTAGACTCTCCTCCCTCCCAACACTTAAAAAGTCTAAGATTTTACACTCTGTTTTATAGACCATAAAAGCAGATTAGTGTTGTTTTGGTATCAGTGTCATTTATAACAAAACTGAAATGCTTCATTGCAATCTATTTAGTGACAACTTCAAGCCAAGGCGCAGAAATATACTAAATGGCATGGCGTGGTTTTGTTATCTCAGCTGGGTTTCATGGAGATCCACAGCGATTTATTAAAATGCACAAACAGTACCAATTTGCCTTTTTTCTTATGGCTTCAAACAGCGGGGAATGGTATTATTTCAGGCATTACCATCCATCTTATGACATTAAAGAAACAGATATCCTACTATCTTGGGTTTCCTTTTCACAATAAAGCGTGTTATTGTTATTTCAAAAGAAGAAATGGAAGAGACTCGAGAGGAAGAGCCAGAGCGGGGAGAGAGGATCAGCGGGAGTCACTGTAAACAAGAAGTAAGGACAGGAAAATCTGAAGACTCAGGGGGCGGAGGGTGGGGGAGGGAAACCGAGAGAAAGAGGGAGAGAAAAAGAAAGAGGGATAGAAAGAGAGAGAGAGAGGGAGAGAGAGGGGGAATACAGATCAGCCAGCGTGACCTGTCCTTGCCCCACAAAAACAAATGACATCAGAGTAGCTGCCAATCAGCTGACGTGACTCGGGAGAGAGGCCGTTTGAATTCACTCCAGCTTTCTTTCATTTTTTTTCCCTTTTTTTTCCTGACACTCTGCCATAACCCTATCAAAGAGGAGGAAAAACCGCTTGCTGCAATCACACCACGGATCAGTGAAATCTAACGTTTTTGATACTGAACGTACACCCTTCGTCGTAACCTATGGCGACGCAGCCCGTAATTACTCATGTTAAAAAAAAATAAAAAACTCCAGTAAAGTGATTCTACAAGACGCCTGAGACTAATTCAATTCCAGAAATATTAGAGAGAATCAAATTTAGTGGGACAAATTTGAAAGCAATTACAGCGGTTGATGCGTCTGGCTTTAATGAACTTAATTAGATGCATCTTTGGTGACGAGGCATAAACCATTATGAGCGGCGGTGCCACTGGCGCTGCCATCGGCTGCCATTTTCAAAGCCAACGATCTCATCATGCCCTTATTGAGAGGAATTGCTGCTTGCCATTAGAGGGAACAACACTGCGAGGCTACGGGCTTTCAGTGTTTTAATGTATCTTTACTTTGAGAGTTACAGGTGACGGGTAAGAGCACGTAACTCGAAGCAGAATCTACTTTGAGATCTTTGCTTGACTGAAACGTACTGTTTGAAAATAAGATCCGTAACCACTGTTGAATTATGATCTCCACAGACCGGAAATGTCAAAATGAAATCTGAAAAAGTGACAGATTTGTTCCTGAAAGTTGCACATTTTAATGCGCGAATAAATAAATAAATAAATTTCTCCGCAGAGGCATCATACACCGGACAGTGCTGACAGAAAATCGTTTTAAACCTGGTGAGCGTCCAAAGGTCAGAATCAGACAGTGCTCCTGCTAATCAATCCAGCTACTACTTCAGTTAGACCAACTCACCGTTATGTTTAATAATGCATTGAGAGATACCGATTTTAACCAAAAAAAGAAAAACTGACAGAGTCTTTACCCATTTTTCTCTTATTTATTACATTGGAGTTCGATTTGAAACAACACAAATAGGCCTAAATGTGTCACGTCTACCTAATTTTATTTTTAATGCCAGAAACAGGATTACTGACTATCTGACAAACATGAACTACCAGATGTTAAATAATATACCGCAAGTCCAGTGCCCTGAACGAAGACATATGCTCGGTTTGGCAGTCATGAAAATAAATAATCATACATGACCAAATCCCACAGCAGTTCAAGAGTAAACTTATGATGCAGCTATGGAAAGGAATCGTGGCGGAAAATGTGCAAAAACGTAAAGATTTGTTGAAATATTTAGGGCAGCATTACTTAAAGGACGTCGAAACAACAAGCTAAGGTGGTCGCGTCTACTTGGGTGCTTTGTTAGTAAAATGTTTGCCATTTTTACTTAATAAATGACATAAAAGATTTAAAAAGTTATCTTCAATAAACTAATCACTACAACTACACTTTAATTTCTGCTACATTTTATTAGGTCGAGTTACAAATCAAAAGAAAGGGACAGAGCTTATGTAGGCTTCTTGCCTCCTCTACATCACTCCAAAAAAAGCTTAAAAACAACAACAACAAAAAAAATATAATAAAGCCAAACAAATTAGTTCACAACCCAAACATAACCATGTTGGCCCACCCATGTCATCTCTGGGAACCACAGCGTGTTTAAACAGAGGAGATCCCAGAAGCAGGCACTCCTGCCACCATCACCCCAGCAGGATCCGAAGCAGTCCTAATTGAACACATGCAAATGAAAAGACGTGTTAAAAATTCCTCTTCATCATGGGGCGAATGTATTTTGGCAACAGCAAACGTGGCTCCCTGTGTTTCATCTTCCCCAGCTGAGCTGGTGCTTGTAGTTTGAAGTGAAACATACACCCTCCCCCCTATTTTCTCTCCCTCTTCCCCCTTTCTCTTCATTTCCCCTCCACAGCTTACACCCAACCCCCCCCTCTACGTATTTCGACAATAACCAATTACAGGCGCAGGAATGCAGAGTGAAATGTGTGGCCTGGAGCATGTAGGTTTTATATCAGACTCCACACTGACATGATAGTAACAACATGGGTGGGGATGCTATAAAAACAACCCTCTACTTCACCTTCCCATATTTTTGGAGCTTGTGGAAAATGACAGGCACGGCGGCGGCCAGTAGTATCAAGCTGCCGCCGGCAGACTAATGAAAACAATCAAGCAGAGCCGCGGGAGTTCTGGCTGTTTTCGGGACAAAAGTGCATGGCGCCGGAGGACCAACTGCTCGCCGGTGCAGCCACACATGAGAAGCAGCGTGCGGCTCGAGCTGAACGTGATGAAAATGGACTCCAACTAGTCTGCACTAATGAGTTTTTGCCTTGAGTCTGAAGGCATCTCTCTGGCTAACTAAGCGGCTAACTAGTCCCCTGCTGTGGCCCAGCTGCTGGATGTGATAGTACAGTACAGCACTGATAGCAGCACAGAGCCTTTTTTATTTATTTCCTGTCGTAGTTCAGCCAAGTCGTGCAGACGTCACTGACGGCTCAGCTCAAAGAGTCCACGTGTCGGATTTGGTTTAAAACGTGGCATCGGACACAGAAACGTTAGTCTCAAATCAAACAGCAAATAAACGCCACAGAGATACAAAACAGGCCCCTGTTTGGAGACAAAATCCCAGCATGCCGTGCTTCCAACAAAGTCAGCCTTTGCATCTACTGTCTGCCTCCTCAGCTCATGCTACTTCATCCCAGGCAGTCATGAAAGACTGCAAATGAGGGAGTGTCTTAGTGTGCTCAGAGAGCAAGGCGTTTTCCCTCTCCAGGGAGGACAGATGTGATGATCAGATCCTTTCCTGCCTCTTTGTCGAGCCCCTCTCCAAACAGAGGGTGCATTTTTCAGTCATGTCAGCCATGTGTCACACTCCGCTGTGCATCCATTCTGAGCAGCCCAGAGAGAGTACATTGGCAGAAAAAAAAGGGTAAACAGGGAAATGTGGATCTAATTACAGACAAATGTCATATGTACAGTCCCTGATAAAAGGCATTTCACCTCTTCTAATACATTCTTTAAGTTAAAAGGCACGTCAGCAGAGCAGGGAGGGGTGTGACGTATAAATAAAAAACAGCACAGATGCACAAATGTGTCTCCCTTCTAAAGCGACCCGTGTTTCTCAGCAGGAAAACAGATGAGTCAAATGAAGTGGGCCCATGGGACACGCAGGAGTCTCTGCATTAAAAACACATATCCCTTTAAGTGTATTTGTTTTCTGTTTAAGCTCCAGATGCAGAAAGAGAAAGCAAGAGAGGGAAGAAGGAGGAGGAGGAGGAGGATTCGAACAATTTGTAGTTCAGCAGCAGTAAAATAGACGTTTGTGTGAAGAACCACCCACTGACTAGGCCGGGCCCACAAAGAGCAACACTGTGTGATACCCAGCCCTGGGACACATCATTATTATGATTACCGTGATCTCTAACCTCCTAATTTGCCTCCGTGCCTTGGTTCTCTAGGAGCAGCAGAGACAACACCCGGGGTTTATCGATGGCCGGCCGTGACACACAACTGTCTCGCTGCACTGTGGAGCTGCTATGAAAGAGGGAGGCCCAGAGGACGAGTGGGCGGACGCAAGAGGAACTAGTCTGTTAGCACATGTTGCTCAATTATCATCACCATATGTAGCTGGCACTATATCGCCAAGACTTGTGGCGCATTAATGAAAGAGCTCTTTTAAAAGCACCATAGTAAATCAAAACCGCTTCCTCTCCGTCCAAGTTTGTGGATCTGTTTTTTTTTTGTTTGTTTTTTTTTTAATGATGCGATGCTCATTTGAGTGGGATGCCTTTGTCTCGCTTCCATTTGTTGCACCAAGTCAAAACAGTTTCTTCTCAGGAAATAAAAAGCTTGGTAAACAGAATGTGCTCTACTCTTGAAAGCTAAATTGTATGAATATTAATGCCTATGTGAGCTTTAGTGTCATATATTATGGTCTAAATCATTTAACATGAACAGGTCATAAATCTCCATCAGCCTCATTGGTTCATTGTTTGGTTCATTTCTTAGATGAAGATTTGTTTAAAGTGGGGATGAAACAAATGCACGGTTAGTTGTTTAAATGTGGTAATGGAAAATTTATTTGAAATAATTTATTTTTCAAGCTAAATGACAAACATTGTGTTTGTTCAAGTTTCTCCAATTTGAGAAATTCGCTGCTTTTTCTCTGCTTTATACAACTGCAAACTGAATATCTTTGAGTTCTGATCTGTTGGTCGGACAAAAGAAGACATCTACTTTTTGTGGACAAAGCAACAAATGCCTTGATTGCACAAACAATTTAAAAGAAACGCGTAACTCGCTGTGCTATCTGTAATCACTTGCTGCCCACCATCATTTCAGAATAAAAGATGTACACTTGTCACATGTGCATAGAAAACCTTCAATGAGAAGACAATGAAAAGAAAAATTTAAAGAAAATGTAAATGAGATTATCCACCCTTTGAGAAAACAGGATGTTACAGAGCAACATGGATTTTGGTATTTTTATATTTTCTACTTATTTCAAATAATAAAAGCTGAAAATAATGAGCCCTGCATACATGGCATTGTCATCCAAAAACTCCTCACATGTGTAAAAACACAAAATAGCTCTTCATAGTTGAATCTCTGCTGGCATCAGAGCGCACTCTAATTACGATAAGCAAATATCCCATCATTGTAAGTGAATGGTGTGGCTCTGGCATTGTCTGTGGCTGAACACACAAAAAAAGGCTTTGGCAGTGTTTAGAAGAGTGTTATTGTCAACAGTGTGCTTTCCCAGTGGGGAAACATATTGCATGACCAAATGCTGTGAGGATTAGCAACACACAGCGAGTTTAGTTTCGTCCATTAGCACGAAAACCTCACACATAAAAGAAGAACGACGGCGCGTGTGGAGTTTCGCAGCACTTTGAGATTAGATCTCCAGAGCTGAAGGTCAGCATGACAAAGTCGTGGCGCGGCATGAATTTTCTGGTGCGGACGAATTAATCCAATCTGGGCTATTATGATATCCACTTGAATTGATTATTAATGACTATGGGCGACTTGTTTTCTGGTGGAAAATATCTCGTGTGGCGACGCTACAAACAGGAGAAGCAGCCTTATAACTTATCTGCAGAGCATAATAATAGTGATCACACGCCAAGGACCTTTCAGTCAGGAGATATGAGGATTTTATTGGAGAGTTCACATGTGGAACAATGCCTTTAATCAGTATTATAAAACAAAATGTTAATCAAACAATGTCGTAACGTCTGGCCTCCACAAAATGAAAAGATAAATAGCAGTAATGGCGGCCAACATCAGGCGATGAAGATATGATATTTGGATACTCAGAGTGCACATCACAGTTAGAGTTAGGGACCAAACTCATTTTCACTTTATCACAGTTGTGTCGGCAAAGCGTAAATATAATTCCTTTTGATCATCACATGCTCTAATAAACACGGTCATTTCATGCTATTGTGTGCACCACCAAGACCAGGCGACAACATGATTTCCTTGAAAAGACGATTCATTTCAACCACACGTCATTGTGGCTGGTTTGTTTCAAGGGCAACAGACCAACAACGTGACCGGTTAAGAGTGCGCTTATTAACCACCACACCCTCTGATGTACCCGCGGCCTGTTTGCACTTTGCGCTGCTGCACATGCATCAACCAAACCAGCTAACCAGTTGAAACAGGACCAGCGCGCAACCATGCAAGCTGCTCTGTGCATCAGCATGCTAACATTTTCTACTTAACACTAATCACAAAGTACACCTGAGACTGATGGGAAGGATGTTAGTTGTGCAGGTATTTGGTCATAAATCAATGTATTGGATGCATAAAAATTTGATTCGATGAAGGTGTGGAAGTTATTTATGCTGATACTAAATTCAATGATAATCCATCCATCCCAAATGTCATCCTCGGGGTGGGAAAAGAAATTGTGTCTAAAATTTATTAGGGTAACTCAAAGTCCACTACAGATCCTTTAGGCTGTATTTAATCCTGTATTTTTTTATTCTGTTGGGCTTAAGAACCGCTGCTGGTGGTTCTTTCCAATCACCTGCCTGTCAGAAATGTGAGAAGGTGTAGGTGTTTGTGTTTTGCTTTATCTATTCCATAACCTCTTCCGTCCTCACCAGAGATAGTTGCGCAGTACCACTACAAGAGCAGCTGAAATTACATCCTTAAACACTGACAGGAATTCAATAAGATGAAGCATGTTCAAGGCTCATCCCCTCGTCTTATTTCAGACATACTGCATGATCCAGACTGCCTTTAACCTTGGTCATTTATATCATCCCGGACAGCTCTGATTATCATCCCATACATTAGCGCTTTTCAGCACACGGCTGGGCCTTACATGCTTATCAGCATGCAGGGCATTTCAGCTAACCCCTGACTGAGGCTCACAGCCGCCTCTGACTGAGCTCATTTAGGCACAAAAAAGGGCCTCAACACCACGAGGCCTCACAAAAAGTCAGAAGTTAAAAGGTGCCTTTAATCAATCAGATCTTAACCCGCTCGCCCAAACCATCTTTTTTTTTTTGCAGCTCTCCACAAAAAGTGACAACGCAGAAATTGAATTGATGCTTGTCGCTGTCACCGCAGGCCTTTGTGATATAATCGGCACACTTTATATAATTACAAGTCTCAGGAATACTGTGTTAAAAGGATCCTCGGAACAGACAAGACTTTTGATGAGTTAAATAGCAGAACTGACTTCGTTCTGTGTGCAGTGAATCTACAAATAAGTGGTTGCGTGTTAAAAACGTTTTTTTTTTCTGTATTTTCTTGGCACAACAATCAAATAAAATGAGAAGTCCTTTTGAATTAGCCTATTGTGCTGGTGTGAAAATGTTTATTGGAGTTATTCCAGTGCCTTCAAACTGCATCATATTACGGGAAAAAAAACAATTGAAGGGCTGACATGATGATCACACACAACTCCCTGTGTAGTAGCCTTGAAAGAATGAATAGGAAATGGGCTGCTTTAGCAAGCATCCATTATTCATTAAGCACTGTACTCCTCCATGTCAACAACCTTTGTAGTGACACAGCCAAACCATTATTTCCCCTTTCACTCTTCCACTCACTCTTTTACTATCTCTCTCTCCTCAAGTCACACCCAGTTTTCATCTCATAAGCGATCAGCGGCCAAATTCTCGAGAGCCTGCAAACTGTAAAAACATCCGACAAAACACTTTATAATCCAACTGCATCCGTTAAAAGAATATGATCCGACGTTAAGGTTCCAGTAAGGACAGGAGTTTAAGCCGCGGCTGATCACCGTGGCATTTTATGAGGTGCGGGTGAAAAATCACCGCACGTGCTGATATATTGCGCCGGAAGAAATCTGACATTACACGCGAGGGGGGCTGACAACATAAGTCACAGGACCGCCTGAGACCTTGATGCATCTCCAGCCAGGCTTTAGGGTTTATGGCGCTGCAGAAATGAGGGGAGATAATCGCTCTTTCTATATGCACCAGCGCCATGCGAGACACAGCCAGGCGCCCGCTGCTTTTAGAATCAATTAAAAGGCACTTTACATGTTCGCGTCCGAGCGGGAAGAAGTTATTTTTCTGTCCTGTTTTAGAGGAATCTTTTAAGAGGGACATTAAACAACTAAATAAATGCCTGAGATGATTAGAAAACAGCAGTAATTCAATGAACACATTCAGCGGGGAGCCTCAGTTTCACACTATTTGCATCATCTTTTAATTCCAGAGACATTATACATTAACATAAACATCAAGCTATCTAAGAATATGTGGGTGTGACACGTTATGTGCACATAAGATGCCTCAGATTCACACTAAGATCAAACAAACAGCCTTGAAGGAAATCTACAGCGGCCTGAATATTTTTCTTCCTGTCAAAGCGATATTAACCGTGTTCTCGGGCTTGTGGGTCTCAGGCCCCTTTGTTTTCTGCAGAAAACCTAATATTTGCCTTTCCTAGTCGGTCATTCAGATAAAATAAAGTGGACTGAAACACGCTATAAGCCAGAGCTGGAGATGTTTGCTTTCACTTCGGCTGAAAATCAGGCCAACATAGTGCAGGGAGTTAATCTCTTCTGGGCTCCACCCTGCTTTCCCCGAGCAGGTCACCAAATTAGGTTGCCATATTTTGGCCTAAAAAAATAAATAAAAAAACAAAAAAACAAAATCACGGCTAAATTCAGGAAGAGAAAAAAAGATCACATCTGTCAACACGCTGCCCCCACCAGCAGCTGATGTTAGGTATGGGTGTGTGCGATCACAACAAACAAGTTCTGGCAGTCCGCTGCCTTTTTCTACGCAGACAAAAACATAAAGGTCTTACAAGGTTTTCAACAATGTGTTTTTTCCCCCCCGTTGGAGACTCATAAAACAACTACAAGGTCACAGCTCAATCTCCCAAAGCGTGTCTTTTAAGAGGTTTGTGGCGTACTTTGTAATGCGCTCATGTAGCCACTGACAGGAATACAATAGAGAAAGTATGTGTTGCCTGGAGGTGGGAATACACCCATATTACTACTGGGCAGCTGTTGTGGAGTGACATCATGCAGTACTTCCCTGGGCCATATTTTTCTTATTCAAACCAGAAGGGCTTAACCTTGGAGTTCCCAACCTGAGGCTCACGATCCCCCGAGAGGTCCCAAGATAAACCTGAGGGGGCTGCGATTAC
>JAOXYL010000030.1:5192770-5205083 GCA_028564955.1 Terapon puta
ATTATTTAAGAAGCAGAAAACCAACTTAAACGATGATCAAAAAAGTTGCTGATCACAGTTCTTTCCATCGCCTTATCAGTTAATCGACTTGGCGCTGCGGCTTCTCGCTCAATACATCAAATACGAGAACAGAGAGGCACTAACTGGGCAGGACAGGCCGGTTTTAAAGGAGGCTTTAGCTCTTTGCCTCCATCCTGGAATGACAGATTGATTTTTTATTCCAACTCCTGCCTTTAAAAGATGATCTCTCTCTTGTGTCTCGCGCGCTCGACCTTACCGTTATCTCAGAGGGGCAGCCAACAATGCCTCCCTTGAACAGATGGCGGGTGAGTTCTGACGCATCTAAAAGAACGAAGAGGGAAAAAAAAAAAAAAGAGGAAACCTTGATCTCTGTCCAGCTGTTTCAGTGCTGCAGTGGCCCGGCTGAGTCTTAAACACAGCTGATAGTAAACAAACACAAATCTGATCCGCGCAGCTTGAGCTCCTACGTACACCAATCACACGCCACCGCGGCGGCTCCAGAGTTTTAACGTGAGAGTGAGACGATGAGGGGAAGTGACGTGGGTGTGAGTTTGCACAGCTGGAGACCGTCCTCGCTCGCGGCCACGTGTTCCAACAGGGGCCTCCTCGGATGGAGACGCACCCTCCGAGGTCCCGCTCCGCCGTGAGGCTACGGGGCTTTCCGGATCCCACCTAAGTCCTCCAAACAGGAAGCAACACACCGCTCACATGCTCCGCTTCTGCTTTCACTGGTTTTGCTGTCAACGTTGCTGTTCTCGCTTTTACAATCGAAGTTCATACGTCGTGACATCGAATGCCCGCCGTTAACATCCCGTCCCATTGGGTCGTTACTTCGTTTGACCCGGTTAGGCGAGGGTTAACTTTTTATCTCCTCGCACTGCGTTACTTAAAATATGTCTTATCATTACTAAATCATTCACGCGCGGTGCCAAAATCCAAGGGAAGGCTGCAGGGTTTGCATTCTGTAGCACTAGCCGCAAGCACAAACAAGCCTCTGGTTGCAACATACTGCAGCTTAATGCGCTTTAGCAGGCTTCCGCCGAGGCAGGCGGGAAAATAACAGGTTGGTTTTTCCAGCGCCGTCTGGATCAAAAAGGGAGATCTCACCGTGACAATTCTCCTGCCTAATTCATGAGCCCTTCTCCGAGGCTGGCTAAAACCATTTCTGCCGGCAAATATCTGACAAGTTCTGGGTCAGGCCCGGCTCATCCCTAATTGCCGGGACTTTATACCAATTAGATCCTTCCCCGCCTGTTTGAGAAAGACGCGTACCTTGAAGCAAAGTGCAGTTAAGGCGGCTGCAGCCTCCGAAGAGGGCGCAGCGCAGCGTGCAGCCTCACCGCTGCGGCTTGAAGTTAGGAATCACAGTATTCCCAGACTTTTAGAGAGAGATGGCAGACAGATGGGGGTGGGTTGGGGGGGGTAACTCCGGGGATGGCAATTTGAGGTTTATACCCAGCAAGCTGTTTGAAACTTCAGGTATGCGCCACTCGCTCCTCTCCACCACAGTGTGGGTTTCATTAATCACCACATCTGCTCACTTCGCACAACACACCCACGCTCAAATAACACGCACTCCAATATGCCATTTTTACTATTCTTACTATAGAAAAAGTACGTGTGTTAAACAGAAAGTAAACGGAGGTTGAAAATAGCTACAGCAATTACGAAGTTTTTGAGTATTTTAACTTTTTGTTGGAGACTTCAGCCACACGTTCAAGCAAACCACCGCCTCTAAAACTCCAATAAATCATCGCTGCACTTGATATGCAGTTGACTTTCTCTTCAGTTTGATTGTAGCAGTCTGAGGTGACAGCAGGCATTTTTCAGGGCAGGTTTCAAACGCAAAGTCAAACGAATCTGCCGACAGCACTCAGCGGCCGACTGTTATTCCTTCCCGCGTCCTCCCGCGCTCTCATTTGTCTCGGCGAACACAGCCTATTTGTTTGTTTCATTGCATCCTCATTAGCTCCTGCCACAGCGACTGCCGCTCCAGCCGGAGTAGACGGCGTGCAAATGAAATGAAATATCGCAGGCGTCGACGACGTGCGAGACAGAGAAGGCGAAGACGAGATAAAGTCAAGAGGAGAATACGCGGCGTGGCTGCTGCGTGCATGTGAAACTAAAAGACCGGTTTAACGCAGACAAGTGTGTCGTGACAAATCTGGAAGATTGCTTCTGCGTCAGTGTGCGCTTTTTTTGGTGTTAAGGCCCGGGAGGGGACGGCTGACTTTTGCTCACTCGGCAGGTTTGACGCATTATAGTTAAACTGAAGAGAAGTCAGGGGTCTCTGTGGAAGCAGCAGAACGCATCGCAGCAACCTGTTAGAGGAAGCTCTGTTTTTTATGGCTTGTTTGAGCTGCCTGTTTGCAGTATCTGGGCCCTTTCTGACGGGCGACAAGATTTATCAAAAGTAAATTAGTGAACTCGGCTGATTGTCCACCCATGTTGCACGGTGTTGTGGCCCCAAAGCGCAGTAGCAGCACAGCATTTAAACTATAAAAATGACGAATTATTGAGGCAACAGATGTGCTCTCACTTTCTGAATGACATCTAAATTAACATCTTTGGCTGTCAAACTCCATTTTCTTGTTAATGGCCGGCAGAGCGGGACCTCGGCGGCGTCTCGGCTCATTTGACTTTTCATTTTCCGCAGTCTGATTAGACGCAAGTTCATCTCGCCCTTGCCCTACCCTGTGGGAACTGTGGCTGACCCTGACCTCTGACCCCCCCCCCAACCCCTGATGAAGAGACCTTCCCTCTGGAGATTAAGCCCATTACCAACGATTAACACATCACGAACCACAATGAATCCAAAAGATAAATGCGCGCAGCCTGCACCGCACTGTCCGCAAACCAGGAGTCAAAATGTCACTCAGAGGAGAGGAGTCCTCCTGCAGTAACAAGTCGGAGCAGATCCACCCGTGCTATCTGACGGACTGAAACGTCCTCCGCTCACCGACATGTTGAAACCGGCTCAACTGCTGCCCACAATACACGAGCTGCGGAGTGTGAGGAAACAGACATTGTGATGAATGCAAATGACAAACAGATAAACAGTGCGTGTGTGTGTGTGTGTGAGAGAGAGAGAGAGAGAGAGAGGGTGGGGGGGTTTGAAAAGGGGATATCAGGACAGAAACTCCCGGCGCTTGTTCCATTAACCCACATTGACGCACCGGGCAGGCTGGAGACGCTGCAGGTTGTCAAACGGAGAGACACCCCCCCTCCTCTCCAAAAAAAAAAAAAAAAAGGCGGGTGGAAATCATTTACAGCCACGTTAGAGCTCAACGTGAAACGGACTGCTCATATGGACACACACACGCATAGAGAGAGAGGAAATAGACCGTGCGTCGCTGTGCGTAACGGGCAGGTAACGCGGCGCGGCTGCGAAAAAAAAAAAACAAAAAAAAACACACGCCTGAAAATATGACGCTTTTTCTTTGGATAAAGTGTCAAGGTGCGAAAACGCGGTCGTGGCGGGGGTGAAGTCGTCGTCTCGCTCACCTGGAGAGGCTCCGACGGCGAGTCCCGGGCGCAGATTGTCTTGGAAAAGGCGAGGCGATGCTTCTGTCACCGGAGAGGAGGAGTTTGTGTTTACTCCAACAAAACAGAGCAGGGCTGTCAGCGAGCACAGCGAGCCTCCTCTGCACGGCTTTCTTCTGGCTCTTTCATTTTTTTTTTTTTTTTTGTTGGCGAAGAGAGGGAGCCACGGTCTGGCCACACGCTTTACTACAACAGGCGCGAGCTCCCAAAGTGTCTCTAGAGGTTTTCTTTTCATTTAATTCCCCCTTTTTTTTTTAAACGACACACTGACGCTTTGTGTGCGTGCTTTACAAGTAGCCTGGGATTTAATATATAAGGCTTTTTATATAAGAAATACATTACAGTATGTGCCCACAGAGCCTTAAAAGTAATTCTTCATCACCTCTACCTCAAAACATAAAACAATTCTTACAATTTTATGATTTTTTTACACCCATATATAGAGACAACTGAGGTTAAATTCTCTTTTAATAGCTCTCTATTGGACTTAGAAAGAATATTACCAGATGGGAAACAGTTTAACAAGCTGACACCTTTAAATCTTATTGCACATCTGCCCCTACAAAATATAAAACAGTATTTTGATTGTCCAAAAATATATGTGGGGTTCTGTATTTAAAAAAACAAAACATATAAGATAAAAAAAAATCTCTGTTGGACTTTAACCAAGTGAGAACCAACTTAAGACTTTTAAATGTCATATTATCCACCTCTACAATACAACTTAGTGACATAATGCATATGAGAGAACTAATTATAAGCCTCTTGCTGAAGTAATGATCTCTCTGGATGAGATCATTGGTGGAAAGTTCACCGATTCTCTTGATCGTTTCTTATCTACCATTACCAGGAACTCCTGAAGCTTTTTACTATAAAACATTATGCACTCTCTTCCTGTCTTCTCTCTGCCATAAATCGATGGCGTCGATCTCTGCGACGGCCCTCTTTGTTCGTGGTATCGTTTGTATTAATGCATCGACCGTTGAGTGCAAATCACGTGTGTTAAAGTGTCACGCTTACAGCCCCTCTTACCATAAACACAACACATCCTCATTTCTCCGGTGAGAGGATACCTGCTCCCATCGTGGCGTTATCATCGTGACACATGCCTGCGATCAGATGATCTTCCAGTAACCTCTCCTTAGTGAGACAGGTAAATGATTCATCTGCATTATGTTTTATGACTCTGCTATATCAGGAGCAGGACTTTGGATCCAAGACGTCACAGCGGGCGTGTGTGTGTCTGAACAACTCAAGTGTCTGTTTGAAAAGTGTCCTTCCCGAAGTTGATTTCTCCATCTGATCTCGGATAAATGTGACTTTTGCCGATACAGGCCTCTCGTATATTCTTTCACTGCACCTTCAGACCACACATGTGATTTTTTTCCTTTCGCCGCACACTTATCACACCGAAACCGCCGGGCAAGCCGGTGTCCCTGCCATGACAACCGGCTCCGTCTTCCCCTTTCAAACCAAAGGTCGCGGCCATAATCAAGAGATTTTATGACCAGCAGGCCACATTTCACTCCACCCAGGAAGGTAGCTCACACACACGATCTTCAGGGGATCAGAGGGTCCTAATCTGCTTCTGAGGCTTCATCAGAGCTTTAGAGAAGAGACGCCGGGATTTAGATTTAACAAGCGCAACTGGAATACCGCGATAATGCCTTCCACCAAGAAGACTCTGCATTTCATGTCGAGCGCGTTGGTTACTTCCATGTCCATCGGGCTGCTGGGGTTTGGCATGTCACAAGGGTGGGCGAAGGTGTCCATGGACTGCGCAGACGGCGGAAGTGGCTTCTACAATGGAACTGCCGAGATCAATATGGGGCTTTTTAGCGGTTCTTCGATCAGAGCTTTTTGCCCCTCCTTTGGGGGCAATGAACCTTTTCAAGGTAACTTTTGAAGGCTCCGAAAGGGGTCAGGTCATCGCAAAATATGCCCTCGCGTACATACCCGCAGAGAGACGTGATTTGTTTTCCCACGTTTATTGAGACGTTCGCCTCCGAGAGTCCTGCCTCTAAACAGCAAGAAAACTTAAATAAGCAGTAGTGTTCTTGTTAGTGGTGCTCTGAATAATCCAGAGACACACACTGTCAACAGGTTTTGTATAGGTGTGATTTCTTCTGTTGAAAATTGTTGAGGGCACACATCTCAAAATGTGGGCAAGTCACACACGGCAAGAGAAAACTATAGTTATGTATCATAACGTATGTAAGTTGTATTATAATTATGATGACTGAAATGTTCTTTTATCGTCTTGTTCTTTTGTGTGTGTGTGTAGTGTTTCCTTCGTTGGCTAAAATAAAAGACGCCCCCGTGGTCCTTCACGGCCTGGTTTTGTGCCTGCTGGCCGTGTGTCTGCTGTGTTCTGCCCTCAGCATCCTTATCTCCCTCTACAACAGCGTCAGCAACCCCTACGAGACCTACATGGGGCCTGTTGGCATCTACGTCTGCAGCTCTGTCAGCGGTAAGCGGCACACATGTCTCAGCATTAAGCATCTGGTGTACTACGAGTGGAATTTTTGAGTCAAAGCAGCATATTCTCGCATTCACGCCGATGAAAATCGCAGTCGGAGACGTTTGCCCGGTTTGTGATTTTGCCCCGTTTCCTTCATTCGAGAAAATACTTAACGCCGCACTTTCTCCCGCAGCATGTTTGTCCGTCGTGAGCCTCATCATCTTCGCGGTGAACGTCGGCGTGACCAGAATGGCGGAGGACTTGGTGCAGCTCTTCTTGCTGGGTATTGCGGTGGACCTGAAGAACAAGTCCTTGGAGATGCAGGTGGGATTCTTCCTGGTCATCCCGTACACGGTGCTCTCCCTCGGCGCCATCGCTTTGATCTACATGTACGACCACGCAGCCTACACGCAGAGGAGGGAGCAGCAGAGGCCTACCGAGGACGCGCCCAAGGAGATAATGATGTACTAGTGGCCCTGACAAATTGCCAGTAAAGACTTTCTGGAGTAACGCACTGAAATGGGGAATTAGAGACAGCAAAAATATGGATGTACAGCTTGTTTGATGTAAAATGAGAATATATACAGAATAACACGACATCACGTTTTGGCCTTCACGCGATAAGCAGCGGTTTTATCATTTTGCTGGTCTAATCTGATCCGACGTGAGGGTTTCACATTGTAAATGATTTGCTGGTACAATAGGTTTATTAGCGTGTAAATCAATTTTGTTTCGTTTTTCAAGATGTATTTATTTCAATAGGAGTAATCCAATGCAGTAATGCTTTTAATTCCTCAATACATACAAATCAAGAGCTGTGAACCCACAGACATTTTTTTGGGGTGTTCAGTTTATGTAAAATAAGTTAATGTAAATAAACCGATGAGATTAGGATTTTCTTCTTTATATTTTTTGGACTGTTAAAAAAACAGCCAACTTATATCTGTTATTTTGTCATTTCATGTTCCAGATATGCTTGAAAAAAAACCCCAATAAGATACAAAGGTTGGATTGGAAAAAAAATTTGAGGAAGGAGGAGAAAGATAGAAAGAGGCCTGTGAGGATTAATTGAGCTCTACTGCCCTCTATCTTTGAGATGCTGTAAATGCGATGAGATGCCTCATTAAATACCACTTTTCCTCTTAATCAGTCTTTCATCAGCCTTGGCTGGCAGTTGTTGGTGTTTGTCTATTTTCAATTAGTGTTTCTGTCAAATGGTCTGGCTGAAGAAAAAGACAGAGTGGGATGTAAAACGTCAATTAATTTCCAAGTGGGAGCACCGTCACAGCACACACACGCCTGCTTTCCTACAGGTGATCCCATGACTATAGGGATACTTTTATTTATATATATATATTATCTGAACCCTCTGTTGATTAAGTTTGTATTTTCATTTGTGCCATTTAGAGTGATAAAATTTGGAGGTTATCATTTATCATTTATGGATCATTTAATATTTTAGTCTTTTTGGCAGTGTGAACATTGTTTTAGCCCTCTATTTAACCTATTTCATCCATTTGGCTAGATCTCCTTCAAACCTTTATCTACAACTTTTATCTCTGTCATCTGTTCATCTGTTACTTATTTCAACCATTTATCCATTACTCTAAGTTAAACATTTAAATGATTTTATTAATTAATTTTTAGCTTTTGAACTGTTTCCACCTTTTATCCACTACCTTTAGCTGTAACTTGATTTTAACGAACTACTTATTCACGCCTTTTGCCTCTTCCAACTGCTTTATCGATCATTTTTAACCACAAATCCATTACTTTGAGCCAATTGTTTAAATTTCTACTTACCTGTTGACTACTTTCCACACGTGCAGTCACAACACGTGATGTTTAAGTGTTTCAAGTGACTCCATATGTGTCTATATTTTCCAATCAAATCTCATTTCTGTTTTTTAGTTCATTAGTTGACTACAATCCTCTGAACTTCTGCCAACTTTTGAAGCACCTCCTGAGGTAGGATCCTCTGAATCACTGACACAGGACATATGGATTACATTACCGGCCTTCATCAATTCATTGCTCCTGATGGAAGCAGTAAGATGAGAACTTTAAAGTCCAGTGATGCATTGCATCTTAACTGTATTCACTTCCATGTGGGATCTGCTTGGGAAAGCCGTGATGAGACATACACATTAAACACAGACACCGTTTAATCCATTTAAAAGGGTTTAACAACAATGAAACAAGCAGTGCTGATGTATAGTGATCGAAACAAAGCTTGCTGAGTCTGTAGAAGATGAGACAGATCTTGCTGAGGGTCGGTGTCCATTGTCTCCCGGATCTTCAGACGCTCTCGCAGCTGTGATTCACATGACTGTGTTGACATGAGAGCAGGGCGGAGGTGTCCAGTTACCGTTTCCCGTGTCCCATCACTCAGGACCTAAAGTCTGTTTGGACATGCCCTTTCCAGCACCTCTCAGCCCCGCAACGCCTTCTACCTGCCTTCAAAAGAACCACTCTTCCTTCAAGTCTCACACTTCAAGGGACCCGTGGAAGGATGCAGCAATCTGCCGTGTGCTCGTCAGTGTGAATATGTATTAGATTTCTAAGAATTCCTGCTTTCTAGAGTGATACAAGAGTGTCAACAGGAATTCAGGTAGCAGGGAAAAAAATCCACCACAGCTTCTGAGATAGGCAAGCCCTCTGGTTGTTCAGGGTCAATATTAATATAAGATTTATTTCTTTACCTGTCGCCAAAATGTAGGACGGTGCAGTCTGATGGAGCCTTGCAGCTGTGACCGCGGCCCAGCGTGAAGCCGAGGCAGGTTGTAGTCTCCAGAGGAGGCCGCGTCAGAGCCTGATTCAGTGCAAAAACGCCTGCTGTGAAATTGATAAGCTCCTCACGGCACAGCACGGATCTGTCAGCCATTAGAGACCCTCTCATTTTATTTTTCACCCTTTGAAGCTCATCATCATGACCCAGTTTGACCTTTGACCGAGCAGCAAGGCACTAAAGCAAAAAAAAAAAAAAATACTAAAAGACAAACTTTATTTGATTTCCATGAACACATGTGCAGTATGATTCTTTACTTATCCCACTTCAGCCATGATGAGAAATAAAACACTCCTTATAGACAGGAATAAAAGCATTTTAAATTAACATGGGATCCCTTCTGAGTGCCAAGCTGTTTAACAGCTGCCAGAGGAGAAATTTAACCATATCTATTACTGATCTTCTCCTGTGTGCACTCAGGTGTGGAATAGCTGAATTGCTACTGAGGGTTCCCTCTCGCTGTTTGCTGTGCAAACATTGATTGAATAAAATCAGAGATGGGCAGTAATCTCTTCCTCTCTGCATACTCTCTGTCTCTTGGCTCACCAGAATGGATAAACCCGGGATTATGCAGAGGCCCTGAGCCCTGACCACTCACTCTGTGTGATAGGATTAAAGCGGAAACTTTTGTACCTGTGAAACCTTATCCTCCCTGGCCCCGCATCACAGAGGCCTGTGAAACAGACACCTCCAGCTGCAGGGCAGGGGGGGCGCACATTCAGCCATGTAGAGTCCACTCTGATGGGGCATGGCGGGCTGGGGGATGGTCTCCTTCGACCTCTGGGAGTTAATTTCACATTGACAGCTGAGAGGTAAGGATAGGTGGATGTGGAAAGGGAGTGTCCACAGCAGTTGTATTTACACTTTCACAAACACCTTGAAGGTATTCTCACCTATAAAGATCCTGTTCTTTAAATGGAATAATAGAAATAAAAAATCTAAAGACACAGATGCTAAGATAAAAGAACATTCCTCATGCAAACTGATCTAAAAAGTCCATTCATGCCTCAAAGCCTTTTTATTTGATGTCTTATCACAACTATGTGACCTTCTTCCCTCCACAGTGGCAGTAAGATCAGTGTTTGTCTCCTAAGGTGTGTGTCTGTGTTACATTTTCCTATGAGGTCATGCACATTTATGGCACTGCCACAGCCCTGTCTTGACAACACGACTTAGCAACAACTGCGAAACAGTACATAACACATAACATATTACACATTACATCATAGGACACTTACTCCTTTGTACTGTCTGTCCGTAGTGTTAATGGTTCTGTCTTATTTTATTCTTCTCCATGCAAGTCTTGAGTGACTTTTTATTGGCTTTCCGCACCGTTCACTGCAGGTTAACATATACATATTTTACTTTTGAGCTGAAATTAAATCAGATAAATGTAAGTCTTTTGCTGGTTGTTCATTATGTTTTAACTAAAGCTGGAGGGAGGAGTTTTTTTAGGGAACAGGTGTAAGAGAATAACGTGAAGTGATGAGCTGGGCCTCAGTGTGCTGGCAAGGGCGCTCTCACACTCAACCTGACTGTGTGATATCAGGCAGGTTCCCTACTTATCTGTGTCATTAATCTTAATTTGTCAGTGAAGGCTGAGGTGAAGGCGGAGGGAAGGAGAGAAAGAGAGGAGGAGGAGGGCTAAAAGGTAATTGCACCCCTGCTGCTCCATTATGGTGTCATTCCACTGTTAACAGGAGATAAGATCTTCTCCAAATTACCTGAAGCCAATTCTCCACTTTACCTGGCTGGGACAGAGAGACAGAGGGGAAGAGACGGAGAAGGTGTCCAGCCTGGTCTCGCAACCCTTCATTGGAGACGAACTGAACTAATCCATGTGTGTAGAAATTTCCAATAAAATAAAAAAAAACTATATGTATGTCTACATCTGATGACGTTTTACAGCCAGAGTGATGGATGGAGGGAGGGCCGAGCACTTTCTCTGCCCCATGCGGCTTGACACCGGCGCTGATTAATGTGCCCGTGATTGGCAGGTGTGATAGGCATCAGTGGGTGCGACGCGTAGGGACACACCGTTAACCTACTGACACAGCACGCGGTTCAACCGAATTGGCGCCATTTGACCCGGAGACAGAAACAAGCACTTAACATCAATAACAATAAATCTCAGAGGGCACTAAAAGAAAAAAAGGCTCCACTTCAAAACAGAGGATTCAGCTGTTGTGTGTTTTATCTTAAAGAAAATACACAAAATTTCATACTTACAGGAAATGATGGGAAGCACAGTGTGATATGAGTTTTTTGTGGAAGTGAACATTTTTTTCTTATAAGTGCAGACATATTGGTGTTGTCTGTGTTGTGCCGACGTGATACTGAGCCTGTGAATTTGTTTCATATCTCACATTACATATTTGCATATCCGGGGCTGTCTGTGACCCATTTCTGTCTAGACAGGATGCCTATAAGAACTCATCGTTTCTAAAATTCAAACTGGGGCAAGCAGACATCAGCTATCCTCCCGCACACGTAAACAAACGCTAACGAATGTGCGCTGTGTTTTCCTGCAGAGAATTGTCTGTCTCCTTTTTTCAATCCAATTTTTTTAATGTTTATTTAATATGTACTGTTTTTCTTTCGCCTTCTAGGCTTACAATCTATTGCAGAGAGCAGCGCCTAACACAAGACACACTAATGGTCGTAGGCATTTCATTTCATCCAGTTCAGTGCAAACATTCACAGACACTGATTCTGTTTGTCTGTCTGTTCACGATCTTTTTCTCTCAGTGGTTGCATTATTATTTAAACGCACTTCAGTTTGAGTTCCAGTAAGTGAATGCTTCACCTTTAATAAGGCCCTGACGTTCAGTCTCTGTCAGTTCAAGCTGTCACATTCAGTTCAGGACAAAACCAGTCTGATATAAAGATCAGATTATTAGCTTGGCCACCTGCTGTTTACCTCCAACATGTCACGTTTTGAGCATTTCTGTCTTTTGTTAAGATTTAGTAGCTAAAAGTTACTTTTGGTCAGTGACACTGGAGATTCGGTGCAGGCTTCGTTGTTAAAGACACCAAAGATGCATTAAGCTTCGATGACCTTGTGAAGAGAGATAGTTAGTTACTTAAACTTTGCACCAGGTGGCGACATTCAATAACCCAATCAGGTAAATTAAACCAAATCCTGTGTGAAACTTGAAGTACAGGAATAGTTGCATTTACTGAAACCCAATACTGGGAATCTAGTCTATGAGTATACATTTAGTACAAATCAGGGCTGCAAAATCTTATAAATCTAAGAAATCTCAATATTTCTCCCATGTCATGTAATGTCTGCATTTTATTTACTTTTGCGCTGCTACTTCAACAGAATTAACAGAATTAAGTTTCTATTTGTACATATTTCTATGTAATACTAACAACAACAACAATAATAATAATAATAATAATAATAATAATAATAATAATAATAATAATAGTGGTGGTGGTATTTTCTATTTATCTGTACATGTTTTTAGATATATATTATTTTATAATTCACT
>JAOXYL010000030.1:5210900-5225860 GCA_028564955.1 Terapon puta
ATCACAAAGGCAGAGAAGTGGAGACGCACAGTATGTTCATAATCCTTAAGACAACTGAGGTGAGTACAAAACGTTCTAGGAATCAGTAGCAGGACTTCCTTAATGTTTTGCACTCTCAGTACAGCAAAGGTGACTATCAACCAGGATTCCCATTTAAAACTCTTGATCCGTCCCACATGTAGATCCCGAGCGCTGTTGACTGTAAATAACAGTCCAGCCTGACCTGCATGTGCTCTGCTCTCTAACAGTCGCTGAAGAAAAGTGAGAAAAGAATAAACTGAAATTTTTCCTTTTTTTCCCCCCATCCTTGAAAATGAGAAAGATTTGAAGTGAATGGGAATAATCAGTCGGTGCACGAAGCTGAGCCGAGCGGTGTTCAGCCGGTGCCAGCACTTCAATTTATCCTCGGGATCCTCTCACTCACTTAAATCGAGCATTTTTCTACCTTGTTCATATCAGCTTATTAAGCCTTTCACTTTAGAATCAGTGAGTATATTGAGCTTTGTTGGAAAATCTCGGGTTATATGATATGGACTCTGCCTGAGTGGCCTAATGAAGGATGCATTGTCTGTGAGAGCTTTTTTTTTTTTCCTTTTGCCTGACAAATACGCTGACAGCTTCTCCAGCTGTGGTGTGAGCTTGGCTTTTAATCAGAAACAACACTGCTCTGCACACCCGATCGGCCCATTCACACCCAAGCCTGCTTCAGTGACGCCATTATCTCACAAATACCTATAAATGACATGAAATACCTTTTTTCTTGTCGGCAGATGGGGCCTCCGTGCGTCTGCTGTTAAAAACACACTGGATTATTATTGCATCCATCACTTTCCGTGAGTAGCGCGATTCACCTGGGGATCGTTTTTAAATGGCCGCTTGTCTCCGAGGTCTGCCCGTGCACTTTAGCAGGTGGCTCTTTTCATTAAAGCTAAACGCCTCATGATTGTGCTCTTCATTAAAGGCTGTCCAGTAATATGCGGCTGAGATGATTGCCCACGTGCTGGTTAAATATAGTGGTTGGACAAGGCCTCTGCCGCCACGTAATGAGAGAAGTCAATAGAGCCGGGGCTATTACGCTGTCAGCGCCTGTACCATTACACACCATTAAAAACAGCACAACTCTGTGATTCATCCTCATTATATTTATTGGATAGATCTAATTGTAGAAGCAGGCCAGCCTCTGCATGGTTCAACATGTGTCATCATTTTGGAGCCGCTCTGCAGGCACTCTCCTTTATTGAATAATAAATGCTGGACCTAATGAGGGATTGGTAAATTCACCGTATTTGAAATAAAGGCGCGTATGATTATGAGGTTTTCAGAGCTGACAGGCGGGCGGCGCGCGTTTTAATATCTCTCCCGTTCAGTCGGTGAGAGAGAAGCGCTATAATGCAAACTCGGCCGCCAGTGTGTGACCGATGCAAGCTCCCACTGTTGACATGTACGCAGAGGGCAGCGTGCCGGGCCTTTTTTAACAGAATGGAAATTAACCACTTGTCACTCCCCCTTCATCAGATTCTGTCTGGGGGGTGCACATTTGGCATTGCTGAACGCTACCTACAGCTTCTTAGCACAGGCACGGGACCAGCAGACAGACAGACAGACAGACGAGGAGCCCCGCGATGGACCCAAACAAAGCGTCTTCTGTCTGCTCATTTGTGAAGGTCATTAATGTCCAATCGTATTCAAATGGGGGGCTGTCTGAGCTGCTCACCAGTATGCAGATGGAGGTCAGGGGGCTCGCCCTCCAGGACTTGTCCCAAGGCGGCTCTTTCCCCTCCTGGCTTGAATCCCCCGTGGGCCTGTGGACATGTCGTGGCCCATCACCCAGCAGACAGACAGGTCTCTGACCGCTAGACTGGCAGACTAGCTTGATGGCTACCGTTCACCCCCCACCTATTGTGATTTAACTGCTGGTCACAAGACCCATTAGCATAATGATAAAAGATAGTGACACCTTCCTTTGAATTCTATCAGGTAGCCTGAAAGCTGAGTGTAATGAAAGGGATAATTACACAATTTATATTGGGAGGGGCACTGACAGTTGCACAAAGCTATCTGGCCAAGTCCTGACCCACCTAATTAAGATGGTGTCCCATCAATCTTGATGTCCCCGTCAGTGAGTTGGTCCCTCGCAGTTTAAAGTAAACAGAAAAGTGTGTCTCCCGGCGGTTCTTTTAACGGCCCATTTAGGCTCATAGAGTGGGTGAATATAGAAAGGCCTCATATCAGAAAAAAGGACACGTTTTGCGGAAACCTTAAGAAAACTCGACGGTGCCTCCGCAGACCTTTATTCAGAAGCTACTGCTGCTTTCTTGTCGTAGTAGCGTGGGTTTAAAAAGCTGCTCCATGCTGAGAACAGTAGGGGTTAGAAAAACAAGGCTCTTTAAATCACAGCCTGGTTTGCGACAGAAGACAGCTGAGAGGGACTCAGGAAATCTACTGTAGTCCTTAATAGATTTTCATATGTTTTATATAAAAGCGCTGTCTCCCTGTGCAAGCGCTCAGAGTGGCAGATCACAGCATCACTACACGCATGCACTCTGTGACTTTGACTCATCTGTCAGTCAAAATATTTCATATTGGATCTCAGGTTAAGAAGAACACCCTCTGACTCGCCGCTTTGGTGTGCCCATCTAGTCTTTTTCTCCTTTAAATGAATGTAAGTCAGCACAGGGGCACGACAGTTGCCGGGTGATTCACACACTAATCAGCACAGCATCTCTATTTCACGGGCTAAATACAGTGCTTCCCTCTCGCTGTTTTAATTATGCCTTTGTGGGCCTCAGATTATCCAAGGCTTGTAAAAACCCATTTTCCCCTCATGGAGAATAAAAAAAAAGGCCTCTTTGTCAAGTGGGGGCATGTCAACACACCCCTGTGGACGACGTCGGCCTCTCAGCGGTGCTGTCAGCATCGGTGTGGAGCGGATGCACACGCACGTACGAACACATGCGTGGCTGCACGTGTGCATCCTGGATTATGTCACAACACTGGAATGCCATCACATGACGGAGGGGAACAGACCGCGTTAAATGAGTTGGAGCGTCGCCGCGCCTGCTTGTTTTTATCACGAAAACGCAGCATGAGTAACGATGGCAGACTGTGCGCAACCTGGAGTGTTAACAGAGGAGCTTTTTTGCAGCAGCAGTGAGCCTGTTTCCCCAGACAGGGTGCACGTCTTGTGTTTATAGTTGACACACAAGCTGTTTGGGGTTGATAGACTCCAATACCAGAGTCAACACACAGCACTTGCAGTGCGCTGATGTTTGTTTGAACACTTGTCTGGCAAATAAGCATCTCCTTTCTGCTTCCTGGGCTGCCGCTGCTGCACAAGCCGGGTTGATTTCCATGTGCGTCTGTATTTATAAAATAGTATCACTGTTCCTCAAAGAGATGAATGAGTTGGATCCAATGCAGTTTTTTTTAAATGTATTAAAGGTGGAACAATGCCCAGTCTGTGTTTTCATACAGCATGCTAATTATTCCAGGCAATAAAAGAATGAAAGATGTGAATGGTAATAATATTAATAGCTGATAGTGGTATAATTACATGCTTAAGGGGGTGATCAGCTTATCATGGTATTACATCTTCTTGATTAAAGCACTTTAAAGTGCTGCCTTTCTTTCCCTCCTCTTTAAGATGATAGCAGCTGCCTCAGAAGTGAGCCGGGGCCTTGAAGTGCAGGCCGGGATTAGCGGCAAGCACAAAAGGAGCATTTGGAGGGGGGCATGTCTGTCCCTTTTGAAAGGCTATCATTTAAAGCCTTCAGCCACAGATCATCTACGGCTTACATGGGCAAAACTTGGTTAAATGTTGATCAGGCCCATTATTTGACTCTCTGTGAGGGGTGCGTTTGATGGTTTAGGCCGGGGAGGGCTCCAGAGGTCTCTGAGGCTCAGTCTGTCTCCCCTGTCCTGTCTCTCTATTGGTATGCATCCCTCATAATAGAGGGAGGAGGTAGGGGGTCTCATTAGGGGCCAGGGGAGTGTTGTTTTTCTAGGGGGGGCAGTCAATGAATTCCTCGGGGCAGATGCACCAGCATCACACAGGACTGAAGCTGAATAATGCATCATGGGAGCCGGTGAATCTCATAAAAAAACACATAAAGTCAGTTCTTCTTTGTTTCTGCAACATCCATGCAGCAAAAACACAGCTCCGTATCTGTATTTGAACAAAGTGCATCTCCGAGCGCTCCAGGTGGGCTGCGTCTTTTGACAGCAGGGACATCATTTGATGTAAAATTCACACTGAGAGACAGCTTCCTTTAGAGCCTCTGACAATGACGGACAAGCGGTACAGAGGTAGCTATTTCGAGGATCCCCCCCGAGTACAGAATGATCTCCTCACTTCCGTCTCACCACCAAAAGCCCAGTCTGCGGCGGGTAAAATGGATTCCCTCTGGGCAGCGACTTCCTCTGTCATCTGTCACCACTTCCTGTCTTGTGAGGAGCAGGTAATGACAGCACGCAGGTGTTGCTAGCCGGGCGGTATCACCGCACAGCGTTGGTGGCACAAAACATGTTATCTCCCTCCTCATAAACGTCTGTGCTGTTCGGTTCAGTCGCTTTTATTTCCAAATGTAGTTTTCAGTTTTTGTCTTTAGTTTTTTTTTACAGTGAATTTTTCAACTTATTCACACGCTGCAGCAGTCGCCGTGGTGAGCTTCAGTGCGCCCCGTCAGGTCAAATGCACCATTATCATGCACAAGACTTAAAGTGGTCCCTGAACCGAGCTAAAATGATTACATATTGGCCGTTACTCAGATATTTGTTCTGCTGCACTGCACATAGAAATTGATGTTCCATGAACCCTGGATATTGTTCTCATAAGGTCATGGTTTGGAATTTCATGTAGGTGATGAATGGCAGCCGATTTATTTAAGAGCTTGCAAGTAAGCTGTTCACTGCATTTAGGCCGTCAGAGATTATAGATAGAAAATAGAAAATAATAAAAAGATTGTGAAACAAGGCTTTTGAAACTTAACTTTTTTTATAATACTTGATATGTTTTTATCACACGGGTTGGCTTCAAGTGAGTCAAAACGACCTTTAACTTGTCTGAAACATCAGCCTGGTTGATGTGAACTCTCTTTTCGGGCTTCTCAGCAGTGTGTAAAACCACCGCCATGGTTTGTTATGACAAAGGTCACGGATAACGGATGATCTGCCTACAGTTGCCTAATGTGAGAACAAAGACTTTGTCAAAATATATTCCAGCGATAGAGCGAGCGGGGGGGATAAGTTACATTGTTTTGGGGATAGGTTTTCCAGACGGAGCGATGTGAAGACAGGCCCTGGCTGTGGATTTACTGGGACTCGTTCTAGTCCGTTAATCCTTGTATCTCTTTGACTCTTTCAGTAGGTTCCTCTGCTGGCAGGCTTCACGGGCTCTGAAGTGGCTGCCCTTCCTGTGATCACCAATAATTCTGGGTCCTGATCTCAAACCAGCGTGTTTCCACCACTAGAATGGAGGGAAGCATTTGAGGCTGACGTGAAAAAGGGGAATTATACATGCGGCACAAACTGCTCATTTTGTGGTTCATAAGTAGTTAACTGTGAAAAATTTCTTTTGTTTTTAGACATTTTAGCAAAAGGTATAACACAACACAAATCTAAGTTATCTATAATCTGTATGTATATCTGTCCATAACCATTTTATCTGCAATATATTTTCTATTATATTTATGAGTAAATAATATATTTTTTACACTGATATAGTTTTATAAGTGATAGTATATTCATACAGTTGTTTTATTATTATGTGCAATATTTTCATGTGCATCTTTTATTTCTTTTACATCATACATACATAGTTTTTACATTTATGCAAATGTCTCAAACTTGGCTTATTCTCATTATGCAACAACTCCCGTGCACTCCTTTATCTTCACTTGTTACTTAGACTTTAGACACTTTATATTTGTATTTTCTTATATTACTTTTTAGACCTTTTATTTTATCATTATTCATTGTATACATTCGGGATTAATAAAGTTGTTCATATTCGTATTCATAATCTGAATTATGTTTAAAAAAAAGCAATACAAGGATGAGAACAAAGCTAAAGGTAGAGTATGATTTGACAAGTGGTGCCATGAGAGGCGTCTCCATATTTTTCACATGCTCTCAACGACCGAGCACTTTGCGCTCTTGTTCTGTATAAAATAATCCATATGGCTGCTGGTCCGGGGCAGGGATCCCATGCCGCTACCGGCCCATACGTTAGGCTTTTTATGGGCCTTGGATGGGGAATGATGAAACTGAATCAGGTCATGCCAACTGATAGACATTCTCCTCAGCTATCATTTGCACACACTGTCCTTTTAAAGTGTAGAGAAGAGAGGCACCCCCCACCTAACCTCCCTCCCTTACAGACATATAGTAGTACCTTCCCCAGAAGCTGTCATCATATTGTTCTCTTAAATATTTAACTTCCTCAAGAGCTTGAGCTGTAATATAAGAAATTATCCCTATAATGCCCACTGACTGCTACAAACAGATGTGAAATTTCAGGGTAGACCCAGACTGTAATCAGGCCCCCTACGGCCAAGCTATCATGTTCTTCACTGGGGTCAGACGCGCGGTCTCGCTTTTCATATTGCCCCTCAGATTTGTCTGTAAGGCGGTGTTATATGGGCTGTGGAGAATTATTAGGCTCTGGACACATCTTTTTATTTGAAATCCCAAATGCTTGACAAAACCAACAAATTTTCTTGCAAAGCACATCTCGAAGATAATCTGCATCTTCAGAATTACATCTACAGCCCGTGGAGTGGAAAAGGGTTGCAGAGGTGTGGGAGGGTGGCGAGTCTCGTTTTAGCTGCTTATTTATCGGCTGAGGAGATCTCGCTTAACAGCTAATGGGAGTTAAGTTTCTCACTTTGCTGAGAGCAGCTTTATCCAGCAGTGATTCATCACTCCAGCTCATGTCACTCACTGGCTTACGCGAACAAGCCTCCAGGTCCCAGTCTGCAGACGACTCCTCTTCACATCTTGTGCACTTTAAACATCCAAACCGTGATATCTAACAGTGCATATATATCTTGATCTAAACAGTGCAAAATCCCTATTTGTGTATTTATTCATTTTTTCTCTCTGTAGCAGATTTGTTCTTTCGCAGTTACCGCAGGGGAAGCAGATGATGCACTTTTCAGGAAATACCCATCCCTGCTCTCCATAGTTGGCATCGGATGACTTGCTGTTGTATCTAGTCCCGGAAAGAGAAAGAGGATTAAAATAATCCAGTTCTGAAACACCAGCTCCTTCAATTATGAGACACCCTTGCCTTGGAGGGATGACCCTTTGTGGCTGAAACCCATCATTATGGATTTAGCCCACCAGGCATGTGTGGCGACTGGTAGCCACCCTTATGCTGAGGTATTCTGCTGGACCTGGGCCTTCAGCCCTGAAGCCAGAGGCCCTTGAGCAGGTAGGGCAGCCTGACTGATATTCATGTGAGCCGGGTAAATGTGCCCTTCAGGCACGGGGCACTGAAGCGTTACGTTTCTGAGAACTCAGAGTGCTGAGTTCGAACTTGGAAAGCAAGTGGATGTACTCTGTTGTTTGCTTGCATGCAAGCTTGAGGGTTGCACCTTAATAATAGTGGTGGAGGAAGAATTAAGATCTTTTACTTGAGAAAAAGTATATCACAAGGCAGAAATATATGAAAGTAAAAGTCCTGCATAACTATTATCATCAAAATATAATAGAAAAAAATAGTCATTGTTATGTGAAACAGCCATTCAGAATCAAATATATTATATTTACTGAATTATAATAGTTTATGTTTTCATTTATAAGCATCATTTCTGTTGCAGAAAAGTGAGCTTAATTTTAACTGCTTTACACACTGCAGAGTAGATTGTAATTTGTTAGTTGATTATGTTATTTTTAATGAGGATCTGCAAAGTAAATCTGTCAAATGAGTGAAGAATGAAATATTTGCCTCCAAAATGTAGTTAAAGTGGAAATATTCAAATAAAAATCCACATTGGGTGAGAAAATATTTAATGGAGGGACGATGAACTGACAGTAATAAGAACTAAAAGGCCCCTGAATGTGAAGGGCTTTACGCTCCCTTCACCGGACATGATGAGGATTTCAACAGCAAACTTGTTACTGTGAGAACCTGCTCCTATATGACAAAAATCCTCTTTGTCTGCTCTGTGGCGCTGCTCCACAGATAATGGAGCAAAATGTGGCCTGAGGGAGATAATTTGTTCCCAGATCTTCAGATCGCAATATTTTCATTTGAGCCCAGGAGGGGATCTCTTGAATTGCCAGCCTCCATTGTGTTCCAACAAGGGGCACGAAAGTCTTGTCAATTAATTTTTCTTTTATTCCAGACCACGGAGCGCCTGAGTGATTTCAATTATCAAGCAATTAAGAGGTGTTTCCTTTTATTTACAGTACAGGCTTTGATTCTGTGCGTATCCATATTGTTTGAAAATAAGACAGGAGAAGGGTGTTAAATCACTTGAGCGTTTCCCCTGCATGGACTGCTTTAAATTTGTCTCCCAGGTGGCGGGCTTTTCTCTCTCGTCCCCTGGGTCACGAGCAAAACAAAAGAACATTACAAGCCGTTGAACTCTCCCTCAACTGCTCAGCGGATGCTCTTCCACAGTGGCTCCCAATACAAAAAAAAAGAGAGAGAAAGAGAGGGAGAGAAAAAAACAAGACAACACAAACAGATCCCATTAACAGGATTCACACTGACACACACGAACGAGCCGGCGTTTTGCGTGACAAGACTTTGGGAATAGATGCAGACAGGTGCAGCGTTCGGCAAGCAGGTTAACGTCAAACAGGCCCGGCCTGACTCGAGTCCGGCCCAGACAAAACGCTGAACTTCTGAACCTCGTGGAAGTAAGTTAAAGGTCTGATTGCTTGTTGAAATGGGGCTATTGGAAGTGACAAGCGGAAAATGTCTCTGTCTTACACACTTTACTGCTTACAGCCACTTGACTTCAGATTTCCTGACAGGCTCCGGAGCATTTATATTGCTTTATTAACCACTTTCTGGGGAAACCAAAACGTTTGTGAGGTTCGTCCGAATGCCTCGGAGGCCGGCTGTGGCCTGGCTGAGCCTCAGTGTGAGAGACAGGAGACTCAGCAGGGTCTCCAAAATATAGGAAACAGCTGATTCAACTTATAAATCCAAAAAAAAAAAAAAAAAAAACAAAAAGAGGAAAACCAGGGGATTCCTGTTGGTGCTTCACCTGAATACAAAATTGTGATTAAGATTAACTACAAAAACAACTGAAAAAAAGTTAAATCCTTTCAAATTAGCCAACAATACAGTTTTTTAGTCTCAACTGGAATATTGTAAAATGTGAAAGTGATATTTATCAGGAAAATCAAGACCTACAAATAAAGTTTTATAATGAATAACACTTTTAAGGTGTATTACAAACTCCCAAAGCGAGAACTTCTTTTTCATTCAGCGTTTGTGAAGATAAGCAGGACGACGACACACAAAACGTGGAGTTAAAATATAGGACTTTTATTCAAACATCAAAAAAGGAGTTTAAATAAAACGCAGAGCACAATACAGTCTAAAATACACGTCACATCTTCTTATGAAAATAATTTCTGTACAAATCTGTCTTCCCCTTCAAGACAGGGAGAGTCTGCTCCAACAGCAGCTACAATAAGAATTCACAAACAAAATAATAAGTCCAGTGATGATGTAGGTTTCCGTGGGATGTGGGTTTGTGGATGGATTATTACAGATAACCAGCTGCTGTTCTAGTGTGGACATGAATGTTCCTTTTCTAACACCATATGAGGAGTTATGGAGGAAAAACAACAGTTCGGCTCCAGTGTCAGTTTAACACTGAGGCCTGCTGCACCAGAACATGAGTAATGAGTAAAAACAGTGATGTACTAAACAGGTGAAGGCGAACAATGATAAATTAGTTGTTGTTTTTTCTTTCTTTCTGTGGGTCTACACCTCTGTTCCTTCTCTGCTGTAGATGAGGTTGTTGACGCTGAAGTGGTTGGAGAGGCTCTGCACTGATGTGTAATAGTTCATTCTGCTGCTGTTGTCAGAGTTCAGGGGGGAGATTAAAGTGGGCGAGTAGGAGCCCAGTCCGGACATGCCCTCTCTGGTCTGAGACAGCCCCCCGAGGTGCCCGGAGCCGTAGTCCCGCTCCACGCCCCGGGAGCCGTCGGACGCCAGCAGGGAGTTGACGCTGGAGACGAAGCTGCCGAAGCACGGGCTGTGCTCCGCGGAGGGGGACGGGGACGACTTGGGCTCCGTGGAGGCCGGGGACCCGTGCAGGCTGGGCGGGGAGGAGGACAGGAGGCTGGCGGTGTCGGAGAGCTTGTGCGCGCCGTCCTCCGTCTTGACCGGGAGCGCGCCGCTGTCGGCGGAGCTGATGTCGGCCCTCCTCTTTCTCTTCCGCCTGAAGTTCCCGTTGTCGAACATCTTCTCGCAGTTCGGGTCCAGCGTCCAGTAGTTGCCCTTACCTGGAGAAGAAAGAGAGAAAATGAGTTCAGTTGCTGAGTTTGAGCCTCCAGATTCCCATTTTTACGCACGACTCAGGCGTCACTTGCGCCTTTAAAATCTAATCAAACTGAGAGTGATCTGTTTTTTAAAAGCAGTTTTATCATTTAAATTTAATTAAAATCTACATCAATACTAGAAGTCAACACTCGAAGCAGATTTAATAAAAAAAATGTGTCCCACACAGAAAATGTTAACTTATAAAATCCTCCTCACTCACCGGGGTCATCCTCGTCCCGGGCCACTTTCTTGAAACAGTCGTTGAGTGACAGGTTGTGGCGGATTGAGTTCTGCCACCCAGCTTTGCTCTTCTTGTAAAAAGGGAAGTTGTCGGCCACGTACTGGTAGATCTGGCTCAGAGTCAGCTTTTTGTCTTGGGCGTTCTGGATGGCCATGGCGATGAGCGCAGAGTAGGAGTACGGCGGCCTGACCATCTTGAAGAGCTCCTGCTGGCTGGAGATGGAGAGCCAGCCCAGGTCCGCTCCCCCGAAGCCGGTGGGAGGCGGCAAGAACTGCCTCTGGTTCGACCCGTATCCAGACTGAATGTAGGACGCGCCGTTGTTCCCGGGGAGGTACGGAGAGGAGTTGATGCCGGGTCCGTTGAGCCACAGGTAGGGGTTCGCGGACGGGGAGGTGTACTCTCCGAGGCCGTATCCGGAGGGGTGCGCCGGCGGCCTCTGGGAGTGGTGGTGGTGCAGGTTCTGCTGGTACACACCGTAGTTGTCGCAGTACACGGCCATGTCCAGGAGCTCCTGGGCGCTGTGGTGCTGGATGGGGCTGGTCTGCTGGCTGGATGGCTGGTGTCCAAAAGCGTTCATAATCCACCCTAACCAGATTCCCAAAACCTAATTTCGTCTCTGCGGCTCTCCCTCAGGACTGAGCTCTCTCTCCGAGGGAGGAGTATTTATGCGCAGCGCCCGGAGACTCTCCAGGTAGCCCATTGAAGAAAACTTTTGGGTTGGTCACACCCCTCTCCTCTGCCCCGTCCTGCCTCAGCCCACTCCTATTGACCCAATCTCCCTATCAATGAGCACCGATACTGCCCCTAACTGCAGTGCTGAGCTTCGTGAGAGTTTAAGGTTTATTCTCATTAAGGCAGGTTAGTTAATGAGAACTGTTGGCCGTGCGTAATTACGCACGGCAGCAGATCTTGATTATGGCAAAATATTTATATTTAGAAAAAAAAAAGTGACATTATGATTTAGTAAATATGATAAACTATTAAAGGCCACAAAAAATAATATCTATCTTAAATTCGGGTGTATTTTTGTTCTTTGTTGTGAGGATAAAATGAGTAAAAGCTGGGAACGTTACAGCGGCGATGCCCTGCCTGATTGTCAAATATTATTTTACAAACTTTAATTATATGCACACACAGATCGCATTATTTTCATTTATAATAATTCGGCAATAAACACGTGTTGTAACAGTTCGACAAAAACTTGAATGAATTATTATTTCTCGTTTTTGCGCACTGATTGTCTCCGTTGCAGAACTCGTTGAACTCTCCGCAGTGTCAAACCCAAACAGTCAGGACCTGCATGTGTTTGTTAAAAAAAAGGCCTCACTTCTGTTAAAAGAAATTGGTTTGCAATAAACACTTCACAAGTGCCGCAAGTTTAGTGTCAACAAGTGACTCGTGGAAAAAAAACACCCAGCAGGCTTCCAAAGAAAACGGGCTGTATGAGCCCTGAAATTAAAAACCTACTCTGATGTGTCATTTTGTCTTTGTGGTTTCATTTTTTTTTTTTTTTACAACTTTACCCACTTTTTTTCTTTTCAAATGGACACACGTCAGTTTGATCCTAATTTTTATTTGTGGATGAGGGAAAATAAGATGTGTTTTTAACAGATCAGGTGACAGAAACGTTTATAGAACAATAACTAAATTAAATGTATATATATTAAAAAAATAATATATTGGATGTCTCACTTGAAATAAAGTGATGAAAAATAAATAAAGGCCAAAATGTGTGTGTTTGTCATTTTCTGTCATATGAAGCTCCTGTTGAGGGGATAAATAAATGCGCCCTGCAGGAAATAGTCCGAGTTTCGATGGAGGACAGTGAGAGAGTCCGCCGATACTTCAGTGCTGCTGTGAGGTTTTTTTTTTTACATTTTATTTTCTGCACCCGGGCCCGTAAAAGAAAGTCTCCCCTCTGTGGCTCTCGCACACACACACACACACACACACACACGGTTACAAATTCACGCAGCTTGTTGATCGGAATCCACCGAGTCGCCCTCTCCGCCGCCGTCCCGGACCCGGCGGGTCTCTGCCGGACTCCTGCGCTAATCGGCAGCACATTCCTCCTCTCCATGACCTTGATGTAATTGTTTGGCTCCGAGGCGTTGTCCCGACCACAGGCTGCGGAGGGAGAGGCAGAGGCAGGCAGTGGAGCCCACTTGGTGGTGGTGGTGGGGTTGGGGGGTGGCATTTAACCCACCAGATGAAAACAACACAACCTGTTAGGTGTCCAACAGCCTGCACAGCTAATTACTGCTGACTGGACATCTCAGTGTGAACCAGTCCAGGCAGAGCAGGCAGGGATCCTCCTCAGACTGACACCTCCGGATCTAAAGGGGAGTCTGGTGCTGCTGAGGCATCATGGTCCCTCATGACTTTTAAATCTCATATATTATTTACTCCCTGTAAGTGTTTATTAAAGTGCTGCGAGGGTTTTTTTTAAAAACACTTTTTAAATGTTTATCACCATCTCACTTTTGGTTCTTTTGCATCGGGTGTGATTAAAAACAGGCAGACATTAGAAATCAGTGGGATTGTTGTCATGGTTTTCTACCTTTCCTTCCTCTCAGGTTGAGTTCAGGAGAGTCAAACGGGGCTCAACACAGGAGCCCCAAGGCCCCCCGTGTCATTGTAAAAAGTAATAATTCAAACATGCTGACTGTGTGTGTCTGTGAGGGGGGGGTTGAAGTAAGAGGAGGAGGTGGGGTGTCTATTGTTGCTCTGCCATGTTTGTCTTCATCCCCAGTTTCCTGAAGCTTTTCTGAGGTCATGGGAGCTTTTCTTCGGGAGATGGAGTCAATCACGGCGGGGTCAGAGAGCCGGCGCGGGGCCCTTCAGGCTGAGAGCGGAGAGGACCACTGCTGCAGGTGCTGGGAGACACACACACACACACACACACACACACACACACACACACACACACACACACACACCTCTCCCTTCAGTGCGTATCAGCACATTTTTCTTCTGGGATTACAGCTAAACGCTCGCTGGAATCAAGCGAGACCCCCAGGGTTAATAAGGCTTGTTTTCTGCACACAGCCTCGGTTTTAACCATGTGGTTCTTTTTGAGGTAGGCATCTGCTAACTGTTTATTGCTTTGAAGTAATTACCAGACTATTAGATGCACTTAAGGCCAATAAAATCATGAGAGGCCCAGATAAAGTCATTAATTCTGACCGTGTAAACAAAATGATCCCTTTGTGCAGCCAGAGGCCTGTCCTCTCTCAGAGTCTCCCCCCAGTGGACAAACAAAGCAAACGCACTAATTACTCTGCAGGCCTGGGTTGCAGAGTTGAGGGGTGAAAAAAGTTGCTCTTCCTGAATGCTCTCGTTCAAAAAAAAAAAAAAAAAGGCAATTCTTCAGCAGCTGGAGCCTGCACAGGAGATTAAAGACACTCGAGGCGTCGTGATGTGAAACTTGGCAGGCGGCGTAACTGTTTGGCCTCGGAGCATCCCTCACTTCCACACTCGCTGGTCCTTATTTTTCAAGATGGCAAAGACTGCAAGAGACAAGACACATTCACGAAAGGATGTGTGGTTAAGCTTTACTCCGCCCCACCCCCCTTTAAAAGCCTCCTGACTTTTTATTTTCAGCATTTCAAATTATTTGATCACTTATGTGGATGAAAAGAAAATAACTTGCAGCACTTTGAACACAAATTTAGCTGCAGGCCTCTGTAGACACAGAGAACGAAACTAGAAAGTCCAATGATACTCTTTTTAAACAGGCGATAATAAAAACACAGATTGATTTTAAGTTAAAGTTCCCGTCCGGACATGTTTCAACATGCATGAAGTGGTCATTTGTGTGCAAGAGATGCTTTCTCTCTTCTCCAGATGAAAGTGGAAACGACCTTCTAGTGGCAACCTGTGCAGTGTAAGCTCAAGCATCCAGCTGAAGAAGCATAAAACAAACATTTTTCAGTTTGCTTCGAAGGCATTTTGGCCAAAATTTCAACTGTTGTTAGCACATAAATATCTTAAGGAATCTGTCCACCTGCAAGGCCCAAGGTGGAGAAACTGTTTGTTAGTAATTAGATGTTCCTCCTTGTGTAGTCCCCCCTGACCAATTACTGTTTGGCCCTGACAGTCCGTCTCCAGGAGCTAAGTAGGCCGCCCTGCAGACAGCGAGCTGACTGCTTCAGCGCTGCTGGTTGCATTAGCTTAATTCTCCCCTCTGCTGGGCAGATTTACACCTCT
>JAOXYL010000030.1:5240484-5261115 GCA_028564955.1 Terapon puta
TTTGTGAATAGTTAAGCAGATGCCTCCCTAACATCAGTATTCTTTCCATGGGAAAGGATTTCAGGCTTTATTCATAGTCTGTGCAAAGTTTTCCAGTTAGGTAGCAAGCTAGCAGTGATGGATTATACGATGTAAAGTCAGGCAGTAGCATGGATTGTCAATACCTGAAAAAAAAAAAAAAGTTTTGTGTTTTTGCGTTAAAATGCTGTTGCTGACCTTCAACTTTTCAGTGAGTTGATGTATTGTATTATCGTATTGTAGATGATTGTTCATTGCAATTTCATTGCAAATGACAAGAGATAAACATTCAGGGATTCTATACTGAAGGTCATTTCCAGGAATCCTAAGCTTATGTACAGGACACAGCTCCAAACGCGGCAACATAATCGCATATAAAGTGTGAGGAGAAAGACAAAGAACAAAGAACATGTCCTTACTTCTTATAAAAAAACTGCTGGAAGAAAAATCCAGTAAAAGTAGAACAACCTTTTTGCATTTAAAGAGTCTTCTCAAGCAAAGAAAGGGGCCATCACACATCTGATAGGATAACCTTATTATCACACCCTGGAAAGTGATGGCTTTTCTCTTGTTTGAAAGGTCACTACCCCTCTTCCTTTAAACTGAGCAAAGCCCCCTTTACCTCGGGAAAGATCGAGGGGAAAAGCTTGGCCAAGCAACAATTAAATCCGTAAAGGAGGAGAGATAGGAGCTGGTCGCCTGCAGCATCCCACTGCACACGAGCTGACTTCAGCTAAAAGCAAAAGCAAGTCTGACACGTATGTTTTAAGAGCATTTGGAGGACTTACTTAAGGGGACAGGACACTTAAAATCAGGAGCTAGTTGTTTAATTAAGAATGTGTTAATTAATGTTGCTCTAAGAAAAGTCTTTTTGCCTTAAATATATTTTGTTTTCGTCCTGGTTGAGACACTGGGTTATGTGGTCACGTTTTCATAGGGTGCCCTCATGATACCTACCTTTTGTTTTATGAGACATTGTATGGGGGAAAATAAAAGAAGAATACTTCAATTTGCCAGGTATTGTTGTACTTTAGTATATTTTGATGAGAATAATTTTTATAGGGTATACTATGTTGGGTGAAATATATCCAGTGTTGGTGTGTTAGTGATCTAAGGTTAATTAAAATAGGGAAGGTGTTGCTCCTTGGTTGTGACATGTTTATGTGTTGCCATAGCAACCTGCATCACATGATTCTGCTGTTTCTTAAGTTTGTATTAAATTTGAATGCATCTAAATCGTGGAGCCCATATAGTCCCGGTGAGAAATGTTGGAATAAGATCTTGAATTAATTTAAGCAATTATTTGATGTTTTTTGTCACTTTAAATGCTTTTTTTTAAATACCGTGACATGTGTTCCTACAAATGGGTACCAATGAAACATAATTCTCAAGTTTCCTATATCATGAGCTTTTGACTCTTTGGGATGATAGATGTTTTTTGTAGCCCATGCCATCCTGTATTCCCCTTTTCTAACACCACCAACCATACTAAATGCATTTTCATTTTGCACAAGGTAACTGCATCTGTGTTGTATCTGAAATGCAAAAAATGTGTGGAATCAGTGTTAAAACTATGAGCTTCCCTGACCCAACAAAGGAATGAGAAAACTAGATGTCTGAAAAATGCTCTGAAAGATAAAACATAACATGTTGGTATGTTAGCTCAATGTGTTGTGCATCCATTACTTTGAAATCTGCAGTGAAAAAAGCACCAGAAGAAATAAAAGAAACAGCTGCAGGTTTGTGCCTGATAAAAATGACCATGAGCTGCAAAGCTCTTTTCATGTATCAGAAGGGTCACAAACAGGCAAAAGCTCTTACCAGGGTTTTTACCCCATACTGCTTTTCAACCTTCTCCCGCAGTTGCTTGAAGCAGGCCTCCAAGCGGTCGTGGAAAGGCCTCAGCGCCTCCGTGACCTTCTCGCCGTGGATGCGAACACCTTCGGCTAGGTGTGGGATCTGTTGGGGCAAAACGATAGCGTTAGGAAAACCTTCATGCAACACACCCTGGAGAGATGAGAGCCCAGCTACATGTCAGTTCTTCGTTCATTAAAGGAACAACGTCCCGCCACACGCATCCAGTTCACTCCCTGACCTCTGGTCCCGTGGCTGTGCATACTAAGCACAGGCAGCGGACGTGCATCAGTCAGTGCGTGCACAAAGAGGAAATATCACTGCAACCTCATCCAGGTGGAAGTATACTATATTAGAAGGCTGTTGCCATGACACTCCCTCCATCCCCCCCTCGCCTCCCACCAACCGACATCAGCACACCATAACACAGGTACATTAAACGAGGTGACAAGCAAACATAGACAGACTACACAAACAGGCATGTACTCTACGTGATGGATGTTTCGCTCCCCATCTTAATGCAAGCAAAGACGCAATGCACCTTTTTCACTGCCTTTCACAGTGTAGGCAGCTGGTGAATAGCAAAATCTAAACACATAACACAGGCAGCTCAGGTAGAAGGAGAGAGAGAGAGAGGGAGGGAGAGAGAGAGAGAGAGAGAGAGGGAGAGAGCAAGAGCGGAGAGGCTGAAACTGCTGAAAACTAGTAATTAGGAAACCCCAGTGCCACAGTCAGTGTCAGCAAGCTCTGCTGACTAAATCAGGCAAGAAGACAAAGCGTCATCCCTCAGAGAGCCAGAATCCCAGAGATGTTTTTTTTCTCCCTCCTGGTTGAAATCACAGGTTAAGTTATTTCATTTTTTCGTTCAGAACCTGGTGTTTCGATGCTACAAGCCATGCAGTGTACAACTGCACAATAACTCGTCTAAAACCAGCAAAGGTGTTACCGTCAGCTGCGATAATAGCAGACCCTCTCTTTCCCATGGCAACTGCAAAAATATCCCCTGACTGCTTTAAGTGAGAAATGCTGTTAAAAGGTGAAAGGAAAGCAGCTTATGCTTTTATGCTTATGAATAAGTAAAAATAAAAAAATAAACCCCATTAGAGATTTGATTCCGACGTTTGTATTAAATCGGTCCCTGTCTGAGTGGTGCATTTGCACATTTGAAACACAAGAAACGTTAAACTGCATATTAAAAGTGCATCTTGTGCCTCCTCTCAAGTACAGTAGCTTTTTACAGCTCACAAATTCACCCTGAGAAAATGGAACAAAGACTCTGCTCAGAGTACAGAGGAGTGTGTGAAGTATCTGACATAGGTGGGCCAGTAAAGAAGGCGGTGTGTGCGTGCCAAACTCTGATTCCCCCGAGACCGCTCGCCTTTCTTCCTGTTCTCTGAGGGCAAACTGCCCCTCCACAGAAGGCTAGAGCAAGAACCGACTTCAGTCAGCTGGCAACACCAATTCAGTGTCGTGATGCAACCTTTTGTAATAATCTCAAACAGTGCATGTTTTATTTACACACTTTTTCTAGGGGGCTTATTAACAGGGAGAAAAGAATGACTAATGCAGAAACACACATCTATAATGTGACTGATTGAAAACCCAGGCACCCTAAGGTTCTCATTTATGTGTAGTACACTGTTTTAATACATTAAACAGGCTCCTATCATGGGGGAAGCACACAGCGAGCAGATCATCTTGAAGAGAAATACAGAGCAGGAGTGAAAAACGAGGATATTTCACTCACTGAATGTTAGTTACTGTGCTGTGCTCCACAAAACCAAAGCTCTGGCAGAGAATGATAAATGAGAGAAGGCTACAGACACCCTGCAAGGATTTCCCCTGATATTGAGCACCTTCATCATCACCGCTGGGACCTCTTGGAGGAGAGAGGAGAGGAGAGCAGGAGGGCTGAGAGAGAAAAGGTGAAGGAGGGAGGCAAGAGAGGCAGAGGGGAAAGAGGTTAGCAGTGAGAGAAAAGGAGGAGGAGGAGGGGGAGGGAGATAGTCAGAGGGACGAAGTGTTGTGAGACGAAAAAGACAGAAATGGGGGAGAAAAAAAAAAACAGTGAGAGTGAAAGCTGAGGCAAGATTCACGTCTCCCAGGATACCCACATCTTTTTATAGACCTTAGGATGATTGAGTGCGACTGAGTGGCGGCATGGCAACAGAATTCTGCTTGGTGGCTGCACAGAGATAAGCTCATCATGGAAGACACTTAGGCTCAAGGTTGCTAGCACATACACACACAAACACACATGCTCAGTCATTAAATCGTATGTGCGAACTTAAAAAAAAAGTTTTTATTCCTCTTCAGCAGTCTGACATAGACAGCAGGTTTATAATGTGGGACATCACTCAGAGATATCCCCTCATGTGAGGCTGATGTTAATATCAGATAATTAGACACTGGAGACCTGGGGCTGCATTCATAAAAACCCATGATGGATTTCACTCTGAAGGTAACAATGCATGCTGTTAACATGTAGAGTTGACTGGAGAACTGGAGAAAAATAAGTTTTTGTGCTAAATGTATAAACATTAGCCTGAAACAAACTTTCCTCCTGATAATGAAAATCATTTTCCTGCAGACACCATGAAAGAAATTACAGATGCTCAGTGGTCATCAAGTGATGTCAAGACCCAAAAGGGACTTTCTGTGAGTTTGTGTGAGCATTTCTGTGGTTGGAAATCATTTACTGGAGCATAAAAAATCGAAAAACTTTTCAACCAATGTTGCTGGTTTTATTTTTTTCGATATTTCCAGGATTCACAGATTCTCGGTTGATGTTTCTTTATGTATATGCACGTTCTCCCATCACATTTCCTGCTTTAAAACTGAACATTCACTGTTCAAACTGCACTTTGTGGGAATACAGAGATTACAAATGAAGCCTGAATCCCTCCCTAAAAAAACAGGCATTCAGTATTACCGGCTCACAGGGAGAATGAAAGAAATGAATTTGCTATCTAATATCAGTAGTGTTTCTCAGAGCCCACTGTTCTTAGCTGAACCCTGTCCCTCTATCCTCCACTAATGCACAGTGAGCAGACTTCAGAGACACACCCCAAGGTGCTGGGACAGCCACATTGCCTTTGAGACGGCTGGTATTAAGGCTATGATGACATATTAAGACCTTTCATGAAGGTCACAAAGGTCTCAGAGATGTACACAGCCAGTGGTGAGTCAGACAGACTAATAAGCAGACAGACCCGACTATATGTGAGATGAAAGGACGAAAAGCCACGCATGCAAAAGCCACCATAAACAAAGCAGAATTGTCACCATACAGTTTTCTTTACATGCATCTGAATATGCTGCTGATGCCCTGCCAAAAACAGGCCCCTTAGGTCTGTGATTCATTTCATTTAATCATTTAGCTACCCTTAACAACTTTTAATAGAGTGAATTATGCTGCAGTGAGAACTTTTAGGTGCTAATTTAGGCATCTGTCTACAGCGTTTGCTAATTATAACCATAAACATCACAGAAAACACCTACTTTGTATTTGCCAGGGAGCATTTTACAATACCTAATTTCCTGATTTCCACTTGCTCATTTCCTCTCTAATTACTAGACGAGGACAATGGGTATTTCAGAATAACAGTGCACACAGGCTCATCTCAAACCGTTTAGTTTGTTCACTGGAGCAGGCTCGCCTTCATTTGTCTCATTTAGACAGACTCAAGACGCGAGATAAACAAGCATGCTGGCTCTGGCGAGGAGGCAGCTGATGCCATTTCAAATCAGCGACTCTGCCTTAGTCATCTCATGAAAAGTTCCCTGCGTGTATGTTTGGCGTGGGCTCGGAGAACATATTTCTGCTTTTTCTGTGACATGCCGATGTGATGATCACACCAAACAACTGCAATCATGTTTTCCTTTGCTTATGGAAGATGCAGACTGCCAGGGAAGCGAGCGAGCGTGGTGTGAAGGACATTTTTAACCTAACACAGCTGCCGAGACAGAGCAGCGCGCTCATACCGCACTGGTGTGACTGGGGTGTACAACAGAGCTGCTGCTAATTAGTACTGTGGATTGTGGGTGGAGGATCTTTTCAAAATTGCAGTGTGACTTCTCACACTATTTTAGTCCAGCTGATATCTCTAAATTGATGCTGAAATGGATTCGGCTCTATCACATCTGAGCATTGCGCTGGAACCAGCACAAAGCTTTGAAACAAGAGCAGTCTTAGAGATGTTATTGTTCGGTGCCTTTGCTTCGAGGTGGATATAAAAATAACTGATAGGTGTTAAAGGTAAAAATCTAGCTGCATGCTCCAAACTTGTCAGATATAATGTATTCCTGGCATTCACGTCTTTCCAGGAGTAATGAAGTAGCGACACGTTTATTTTTAGGGTACCCTCACCTGCTTTGTCAACTTCTACTTCAGTCAGTGATATCCTACATTTCCCCACGTTCGCACAATTCGAATGAGTTATAAAAAAAAAAAAGACTGCGGAGTAACAACTAATGTGGGAAATACTAATTATACATAACTGTCTCACTTCTGAGGCAACATAACTAAGTAAGCAGCATCAGGAATGACATCAAGTTGAAGAGCAAATAAGAAGTCAGGGAGACATATTCCTGTGTGAATCATCGCACCTTATAAAGACAAAAGGTTTCACATAGATTCAGAGGAGTTCCACCAGCGATGTGGAGCACAAAGTTGACCTATTTTACAACAACGGTGAAGAACTACTGCAAATTAAATTAACTTCCATTTTTCTCGCAACTGGCAATAGGAAGCAGACGGGAAACTTCTTCTATGTGTGCTCAGTTTTTTCGGGTGAACAATAAGGCAGGAAATCATGAGTTCCTAAGCATTAAAGTGACCTTAGTACCTTAGTAAATTTAAAGATTTAAGAGAGAGTGATAAAACAAGCAAAAACAAAGCCTATAGTACAGCTTTCTCAAAACCTTGATGGGGGAAAGTTTTTGTTATTCCTCTAGTTTATGAATCAAAGATGAGCCACGAACGAAGCTAAAGATCATTTGAATCTCATAGTAATGTTGTGATCTATTCCAACAATGTGTGTGTATGTACAAGTCTCGTCTGCTGCGTGTGCACTTCCTCCGGGCTCAGTGAGGCTGCAGAGCTCGCAAAACCGCCAATGCTGATCTCTCGCTGTCTCTTCACGCAGCGGAGCATCCTCCCTAACTTCAGAATGTTTGCTTCAGCACTCTCCACCGCCATTATCTCCACTGAACTCTTTAACACACTTTTCCTGCTGCTCACTTCAGTTACTGTCATCGGACACTCTTGGCAGCTCACTCCCAAGTTCTTCAAACAATATTATAATTTCAGCTGTAACCTTTCTGACTTTTTTTTTTTTTGCTGCAACAGCAGTGCTTTAGTAAGGTGACAACATCTCAGGTATAAATGCCATAATATACATAACAGAACAAGTACCCCTCAGCATTCAAACTCTCCATGGACTGCATGAAGGACGCTCAGCCGGCACAACACGCTGTCTGGCTTCTACAGTGACCTTGTCCAGTGGTGAATTTCTTTAAGATTTCTGGTGCTTAACTCTAATACTTGATATCATAGCAAGTTACATATATGGCCGCTACATTTTTAGCACCTGGGTGGCTAAATGAATGGCCCACAGCTGACTCTTGCAAATTAGGAAAGCTCAATTACGCTTAAAGGCCAAGTGGTATGAATTCACATTTCCATGCCTCTCATGATCCTCCATACCATCAAATCACGCTCAGTATTTTTGGCTGCCTGAGGGCTATGTGGGCTTTCATCTGCTCTCTACGTGTGCCATGGGAGAAGAAATACCATGAAATCTGATGAAATGTGCCATCAATTAAAGTAAACAAGCATGTAATTTGCGATAAACGGGTCATGACACTTTTCCTTGAACCTTTGGCAAGACAGAGGGAGAGTTTACAAATGGCAGTGCGATGCTTTACGATGATCACATGCATTTTCAACTTCAGTCTCACCTGCCAGGCGATAAGGTCCTTCAGTTTCTCTATTTTCTCAAGGTCCTCTGGGTGTTCCTGCATGTACTTATCATTGAAGAAGGCCTGAAGAGGAGGGAGAAGAGATATTGGGGTAAGTATATTGGAAGGAAAAAGGGAGAGTCAGTTCGGGGGAAGATAGGAGAAACAATCTGAAATGCGGTGAAGTTTGCAAAAAATGTGAGAATGGGAGAGAAAAAAAAAACCTGACGAGTCAAGGGGGAACGCATTGGGAGGGACTGTTAAGATGAGAAAAATTTAGTCAAGACATCCTCTCTCCTCTACCACCTGCACTATTTCACTGAGATGAAGGAGTGACCCGAGGGCAAGGAATTCACGTCGCTCCTCCTCTGACTCATACTGCACCGTTTCACAGGACCAATATGAATCTATTCCAGGTCGCGATATATGCGCTGGGAAACCAACAGGCTATCACTTTTTTATCATCAAACACAAGGGAAAAAGAATTTCCCTTTCCACATGATTCGCTTTTGCGTTACAGCGAGTGTGAAGCTCACAAACACAGTGGGAACACTTGAGGTGTTCTGGAAAACAGGACATACAGATGATTGAGTTGAGCCTTTGGAAAGAAAAAAAAAGGACGAGGTCACGTCAAATAAAAACATGATTTAAGTGTATTGATATAAACATGAAGGATAATGATATTACAGCTTCATGCTACATGTAACAATAATTATATCTCACAGCATGAATTAAAACCCATGGAAAATGAGTTCATCTGAATCATCTTTGAATGTAGTTTAAAACTGTAATCTTATAAAACATGCAAATTATTATACAAAAGTACTTCTTTCAGGATGATAACACCCACATTGAAGAGTCACTGAAGGGTTTGATGAAGTGTAAAAATGATGTGAAACATATGCTATGGCCTTCTCAGTCACCAGATCTCAAGCCAGCTCAACACTTATGGGAGATTTTTGGAGCAACTCTCCACCGCCATCATTAAAACACTAACTGAGGGAAAGTGTTTTGGAAGAAGTGACTTGTAGAATCAGTGTCAAGGCCCATCAAAGCTGCTCTGATGGTACGTGGCAGCCAAACAACACTTTGTGTTTTTTTTTTTTCTTTAATTTGTCACCCATCTGTATGACTCAGAAGCAATTCTCAAGTTTATTTTTCAGGCGGTAAAAAACTGTTGACATCATGTGAAATGAACGCATTCATTTTATTTTTGAAATAATAAAAAAAATATTCAATAACTTTACTCTTACATGGCATCGTATCACCAGCATCATTTCACACATCAGCTCTCTCACTGGTTTGTACTACAATACTTAGTTTGGGGGGAATTTTAGTAAAAATATTCAAAAGCTTTACTTTTTATACAGTGTTGTGTAGGTTTAGACACACTGTCTCATGAGAAAATGTACTTAGGCTGTGAGATGTTTAACCCTCGTGAATCTTGGATTATTTAACATTATGTATATGGCCAGACAATTATTTTTTCTTACATGACATACTGTGCTGGAACAACTTTGGGCTGATCAGGGAGAATTAAGTACAGAGAGGTAAAGACAGAATAAATCCAGGGCTTTTTCCATGTTGATTACCTTCTCATAGTTGGTGAAACCTCCCATGACGGCTGGATCCACAATCCCATTGAGCAGCATGGAGAGGGGGTTAATGGGAAGGTTGGGATCGTTGAGATGCCTCTGCACCATGCTGCTGATCTTCTCGTTGGTCAGCTGCATCGTTTCCATGGCGTTCTCCAGCGGACTGATCTCCACCTGCGGGGTATGATGAGGGAAGGTGTCATCAGCTAGTCTCAGCAATTTCAGCATATTTACACATACATCACTACTGTCTCTGTAACCCCAGCATTAAAGCGAAAACACTTTGCGTTCGCCGACTCGGGATAGGTTATTAGAAGATGGGCTTAGGAACCCTTAACTACGCACATAAATCATGTAGGATAGAGAAGCAATGAATCATTTTTCACTGAGCCTATACATGAACCTGCAACTGTCAAATGAAGATGGATAGTGCGTCGGTGTAGGGGAATTTCAATTCCCGTGTCAACAAAATATGATTGGCAATGCTGGGAAAAGATGAATAAAATTGGAAAATGCTGTCATTAATTCCTGCTATTGTGTGAGAGCTAATTCCAACTATCCTCCTGTAACTCCATGTGGAGGGGAATCTCATTACTTTGGATGGAAAAACATCACCTCGTCCCAGCTTGCTAGTAAGAATGTAGAAGAAACATTAGTGGATTGTTGAGTAAATGTCAGATTCAGACGCGGGCCAAAAAAATAAAGATGTTGTGCCAGGGAGACAAATCTCCAATCTGTGCCGGTATGTCTCAGGCCAGCTTGATAAAAAGCATTGTCAGATGGACGGCTTTAGCTTGGCGCATCTCAGCCCAGTCATTAAGCTTTAAATAGAGAGTCTGACCTCGGGGGACCTGGCCTCTCACTGGCTCATCTGGAGGGCAAGCTGCTTCTGACAGTATGTTCCAACCCAGCCTGAAGGAAGAGGCCTCTGCTTTGAATTGGTGTGACAATGGAGAATAACACTCCACTACATAGACTCGGGAGTTGGGGTGAGTGCGGAAGTGCATGAAGTCTTTGTAGTGAAATGACGGTGCTCAGGATGTAGCGGCTAGAAGGACCATTGTGGTGAGCGAAATGCCCGAGCTGCCTGCCGTGTAGGTGTCGTGTGGTGCTATTTTACGGCTATGAATGCAGAGTGGGCAGACTGCAGCGAGCACCCTGGCTAAACATAACCTCTGAGAGCTTTCATCAGCGCAGACATGAAAGTGGCTAATCAAAGCGACAAATAAAGAGTAATTGATTGCGGAATACTTAGCCGGGCTAATTAGGCTAAGTAGTGCATTTGTTTTGGGACAAACTAATGACACATTAAAAGGATGAGGCGGGAGCTTTAGCTTTAAGTGATACTATAACCTGCTCTTCTGCTCCAGCTTACATTACTGTACTCATTTCATTCCAGCAGAAAACATCTCAGCCCAAAATGTTGACTCCAGAAGAGCAATTTAACAAACAAAACCCCCCAAATAATGAAATTTTAATGCAGTTTCAGTGTAATGGAGGAGATGTGCCCATTCCAAGTGCTACAGTAAACACTAAAATCATCTCTGCAGTCAGACTGTCCTCTCATCAACGGGTTTTCAATACAACCACCCAGTTAATTCTATTACAGGAAAATCAACAGTGAGTGAGTTCTGAACTGTTCTCTAGTTGTGTTTGTGCTGTGTAGCTATTTTCAGTGGAAACAGGCTTTGAGGAGTGCTTGGTGAATCAATGTGGGCCCTCTGGCAGAAAGAGAACGTGCCCTGTCGTTAGTCTGGGGAGTGGCACGCCAGCGTCCACACGGCTGTCTATACAGCTTAAGTGGACAAATCATATCGATTGCCTCTGAGCAAGGCTGCAGATCCTCATCTGATTAGGAGGACTGCCTGGCACACAGGCCCTTCATACTCACTGTGGAGACTGACTTGACTTCAAACCAGCGCAGGATGCCAGGAAGTTTGTATGCTGTCGCATATGTGGTCCTCTCAATCCACATGTTCTGCAGAGGAAATGACACAAATTCAGAATCACTTGAAATGACAACACACACATTTGCAACTGTTTTTGTGCCAAAACACTCTGAAACACACTTTCAAGGCTTTTATTGACGGGAGCAAGATGATGTAATGCTTGTTAAATCAAAGCCCATTGAAGGTGGAATAGTGGGGAGTAGGTGTCCAGTACCTTCCTGTCTGGAAGGCAGCTCATTAAGGCCCTTTTACAGACAGCCTAAATAAGACTGGCTGTCCTCTAATACATCATCCTTAATAGATCATGCAGCTCAAATAACGACTTTAAATCTGAAGAGGAAAAACATACACCGCAGGAGGTGATGATTTCCCTAGTAAGAGTGTTTCAGCTGTTAAACCTTTCTTATAAGTCTGCCAATAGAGAAGAATAAAACAACATCCCAATCTGAACAATTAAAGTGAAGAGTGTCAGCTATACAGCATATTTACAACTCCTTGCATTGGAAAGATGACAAATTACAAAGGTGCGTGTATATTGACATGTTTAATAGGTTTGAGAGATACAATAAGTCTAGCAAAAGGTATCCATCACCTCTCTGTCAGGAGTCCTATCGGCCTGCCAACATAATAGAGTAAGCCTGAGATGAGTTAAATACATCATCCTGCTCTGCTGAAGTCATGCCACAGTAAACACACAGAGGAAATCGTCAATGGCTTTAATTTGTCGTCCTTGTCATCCGCAACCTGGATATTAAGTGCGCATAAAACATAATTCATTAGATGCACTTAAAATCAGGACTTGACAGTAATAGTCGCACTAAGCAGCCATATTTGGATCGCTGTCAACAGTTCCTCTGGATTTTCGTCTTGGCAACCACATTTTCTGTTTTCAAAAATAAAAATCTAAATAAAATGAAATCCTCTGTATGCCTCTTTCTTGGTGTAGAAATTTGTGCCTATGTAAATGAGAGTTCTGCAATGCTATTGATTTTCTCGGCGGGAAAATAACTAAAAATATGTGGGGAACATAAACCCCAAAGATTAATTCAGCAGCGTCTAATAATAAATGAACAAAACAGTCCTAGTGACACTGAGAGGAACGAACAGATATCTGATCAAAACAGGGAAAAAAATGAGAAGCCCTTTTCAGCTTTACCCCATTTGCAGCATCCCGACATCAGAGAAAACTGGCAAAGTACTCGATGCTGCCTGGAGATCAATGTTTGGCCTATTGCAATATACCCTACCAATGACATCATCATGTAAGAAGTAGTTTCTTTTTGCCCTGAAAGTGGGGTTGAGTCACTTCCTCCAAGTGAAATCTGTTATCTGTGTTCGTGGTTTATGGGTACATTTGAGACACAAACAAGAAATGTGTAAGAGAAATAGAAATCCTGGTTATGTAATATATGTCTACCTATTGTCGGCATCACTTGTTAAAACCTGAACATGGGGTAGAAATACACAAATACACAGGACTATTATCACTCCAACAATAAATCATACAATATAACATGGGCAAGAAAAGATGTGGCTACATGCAGTTTTACAGTCATGAGTAAAACCTATGGATGGAAATGATATACGCATCACATAGGCCAATGTGTTCCCAGCTATTGTACCAAATAGCCTTCGCGTTGTTTTTTAAAAAAATTTAAATGGTCTTTGTTTGGCTCATTTTCCAATAAACGAGCAGGAAAATCATGCTTGTGATTTCTGAAGTCAACAAATGACACATAAAAGCCTTTAAGAAAATAAAATGGACAGCCTAAAAAAAAGACAGCAATTACCGCAAACTCGTTGTCGGGGTCCTTCTCTCCCTTCCTCACTGGCCTGGAATACTGGAATTTATGGACTTCATTTACTGTGTAGAAGCTGGGGAGGGAGAAAATCAGCACCTGAGTAAATTAAAACTGTTATGGGCAATCTACAGCTTGATTCAAAGGTTGATTGCTTTGCTTCAGGTCAAGCACAGGACAGCCCCCCCCCCACCCCTCTCCAGGCTGGCTCTGCCAGGAACCGTGGCATTTAGCATGTTGGTTTCCGCTGGCTGCCTAAGGCACAGCCTCATCTACATGGTAAATAAATTCAGCTTTGAGTCTCGCATGTCACTTGCAGCCCCTAAAGTTAGTCCGATATGTCAGGCGTGTAGAGAGGCTGCAGCACACTTCTCAGAGGCACGCAACAAGCAGGGATGAACTTTGCTAAATCAGGTTAATAGACTTTTCACACTAGGTAAATGAGGGTGTTACAGAGAGGGCTGTGGGAGCTGCTGTCTGGGCTCATACATGGTCCCCCACATAGATGCATTAGTTGCTTTTTTCCCCCCTATTTCTATCTGTCTCTCTTGCTGAGAGAAATCAATTCACTCTCTTGGGGAAATGAGCACAGATCTATTATCCTCATACAGCATATTGCATTTCCCATTCCTAAAACAATACCATCTGGTTCGAAGAGCATGGTTTGCCTTTATTAGCAAACAATTATGAATAAAATATGAAAGGAATCAGCGCCGTTCCAAAACAACTGCCGTTTTATATTTGTAGTAGCAGGTGTGTGCAGATGGGGTGCTGTACCTTTAGAGCTTTAACTGTTTTTGTAATGAACAGACCACAAAAAGTGACGCTCGGACTAAAAAGAAAGACTGAGCGCAGGTCTCACTGGTACGTCAGCCACTCATGTTACATCAACAATCAGCTGTTTCCTTCTGTGCACAGTCACAAAGGGCAGCACATTAATTAATGAACATGATAAATTCAGTATTCAAGTAACATTAACCTGAAATAAAAAACAACAACCAACAACAATTGTAAAAAAAAAAAAGGCTCTGATCTCATAAACAGATTAATAAAGCAGCTTGAAATCAGCTGCGCGTCCCCAATTAAGCCTTTTACATGTCGTTAGCTGGCGGGCTCGAGATGATGCAGTTGTACGGTTTGGACAAAGCAAGGTCAGATGGGGGTGCGCTCTGCCTGCTGCTTGTGACCCTTCGGCTCAAACAGCTCAGTCTCATTGCTATGCACCGTTGATCTTTTGCAGCGAGCGAGAGAATGAATGAGAGAAAACAGAGAGGTAGGGACACAGAGAGAGGAAGAGACTGAGAAAAAGAGAGAGAGGGAGACAACCAGGAGAAGCGCGGTGAGAGCTGCAGAAAGAAACAGAGCTGGCGGAGAAAGAGAGACGGACAGACAGTTGGTGTGGAACAGTCCTCTATCACTCACTCTCTAAACACGGCTGTCTAATCTAGGCTATTAACAGAGTTACATATTCCAATCAGACACAGTTAGCAAACAAGCCAACAGGCTGCTGCAGGGGGATGTGACCAATGGTGCAGGCTTGTGATAAGATCAGTGCGCAGGTATATTTGCCTAAAGGTTTTCCAAGTAAATGTCTTCTTTTAATTATGTCCATTGATGCGTTGGGTGGCATATCAAAGTGAATTTGCACAGCTGAGTGATGCAGCTCATGGCGGGCGTACAGATTGGGCAAACAAGTTGGAGGGTAGGAGGCCCGGTGTTTGCTGTGGCCCCGACACACGACACAAAGGTATTAATGATGTCAGAGAAACAACGTTGTACTTGGCACAGTGACTAATAGCAGATGGCTGGTGCAAGTTAATAACCACGAGAACGACAAGAAGGTCAACCGCTGTTTGTTCTACACAGACACACATCAAGATTTAATCGCTTTCACCACAGCGGCCCACAACGGAGCCGCACTTAAAAAATGCTAATGCACGTTTGCATGTCATCACAAGCTCCCTGAATTGCTTCTGAGGGACTGGGGAAAGTAAATTGGCCTTGTTGGATTGAAACGCATGCTGTGTGACTTTGAGTAACACACGCTGTAATTGTAAAGAAACCAATGTGTGCGGAGAGAAGGGGGATCCTGCTTACCTCACTATTTGTTCAGAGACAGGCTTGTTTTGGAACTTGGCAGGCAGGTCTAAGATGGGTTTCACAGTGAAACACTGAATGTCTTCGGCAGAAACGTCAAAGAAATAAATGAAACTGTTGAACAGTGAAATAAAGTTAATTGCATTTGACTTGAATTTCATTTTTTTTCTGTGCAATTTTACATTTGTTATTCACATGGTAAAATATGTATTAATAATTATATTAAAATCAATATTGATTTAAACCATGTCTCCCAGCCTTAAAATGACATCACTTTGTGGACTGGCAGCATTTAACTGCACTAAAAGAAATTATGACTTGCAACTCTTGGTCAAATTTAAACAAGCAAAAAACTTCAATCTTCTAATCTTCTCTGAGACTGAATCAGTGATTGTTGCCGAGGATACACTGTCCGGGAGAAGACTTTGTGTCCTCGCTGGGTGGTGTGGTCGTCTTCATCTTCTCTGCATTGGGAAACTGTGTCAGGAGACGTGCTTCGAAATCCTCTCTGCGCTCGTACTCCTTCCCACGGTAGATGAACATTTTGTTCTAAAAGACAAAAAGGGAGAAAGTGAGACACACAATCATGCAAACGGGTATGCACATATTATGCATTCATGAGGTACAAGGTCACTATTCTATAACTACAGCTGTATTGGCAGCATACAACGTCATTTCATTTCAGATCAGCTCCAGTAGCTTAAATGCATTCAATGACAATGGGACAATGGCAAAATTGTAACATTAAAGAAAGTTACATGGATGAGAGTGGCTTTGATTTGTAAATCTACTTGGCCTGGCAGTGCGGCGGGGTTAAAATACATTTCCATAATCTCCATATGAAATACTTGGAAATGAGGGTGACAGAAAGTTCTTGGCACCGATTCAGTGAATAGTCAATCGTGGCGTAGTTCAGAGAGGGCTTGCCTGGGGAGGACCTCTGTTTTTAGCGAACTGACAGATTGCAAATGGCTACTACCACTTTGCCGAGGGGTTCTTTCACAAACGGCTGCTGCTGACTGCAGCTACCGATGAAGCTGAATTCGAACCACTGTAATGGTTCAGACATCTTGCCAATTTCAAATCAGTGCGGTAAAACCCTGGCACCTGAGGATGGGACCCTTTCACACCCTCTTCACTTCTTACCAACTTGATCTCTTCTGGAAAGCATTGAGTTGACTGTGAGTTACTGGCTTCAGTCATTATTATCATCATCACGTTTGTTAGAGCGTAAACACAGCTTGAAAGTCAGGATTTCACCCAGGGAGAGAAGCCCAGCCATTTTCACATTTCCCTCTTTCTTTCATACGCCACCAAAGCACAATAGCTCACGCACAGCAAGCCCTATGCCCATGCACAGCACACATCTCAATTCCCCAATTAATTAAAGGAATTGCAGCCATAAAATATGCCTGGGGCCATTATCAAATTTGCTTTGACAGATAAGTTGACAAAAGCACGTTGATTTCCAGAGTCATCTCATCCAGCAGCAGGAGGATCTGCTAAATGTGCCTGACAACGCAAGGCTGCAATTTGCAGATGCCAAACAACTGCAAGATTTTCTTTAAAATCATTCAAATCTGATCAAGGACATCTTAGTTTTCCCCCCCAAACACTGCTCGTATTGTATGCTCATGCACAAGAGGACAGCAGATTCACATTATGCTGTTATGAATTCTGCTCATGTATACAGTAATCTCAATGTCAGGATTCTCATTTTCATTACCGTCAGAACTGCACAGGCTAGTTCTGGCATAGAAAATCACTGTCACTGAGATAATAATTCATGCTAAAATGGTCTTTTCTTTCTTGGCTGGGGGCTGAAAAGGCAATTTCATACAGCCAAGAAGACACAAAGAAGCAACAGTTCATATGGCTGCAATGTTATCAAGTTCAAATGGAACATATGCAGTCAGGATTTATGCTCCTTGGACAAGGCTTGTAGCAAGACTGGAGGATTGGTAACATATGGGGGAAAGGATGACGGGAAAAGCAATGAGATATCAATGTCTCACACTCTTGACAGTGATGATTTCCCAGTGAAAAAAACAGTAAAATGTGTCAATACTTCCTTCCAATCTATAAACTACAGAATCAGACATGGTTTAACAGGCACAGGGCCCCATAAAGGGGTCATCTCACTTTATTCCCAAACAAAAATAAGTTACATGAGACGAGTGCACAGAGTGCTCCTAAAAATGTATGAGCCACGAACGTTCCTTCATCTCCCTGAGTGTGCTCAGGGGTCTGTCTGAGGAGCATTTTGAATGATAGAACATGACAGCTCATATCCGAGCGTCTCCGAATGTGGTGTGTTCGGATACATATTTCAAACCAACTTTTCACACACCCTCAACTGCTCTTTAAGCTAAGCGCTCACAGGAAACTCAATACAGGGATTAAGTAAAGTTTAGGATTGATAGGAAGGGAACGGATGGGAGGAGAAATACGCCGTCTGGATGTAAAGCGAGAGAAACAATTGTAGAGGAAACCGGTCTTTGATATACTGAGAATACCTTTGACGTGTCTCAAAGCTGAAAGCAACTCAGGACTCTTTACAGAGCAAATAAATGCGATTGAAGCTTGGAGTCATGCTTCAAAGCTTCTTGACAAGGCATTAAATTGCTGGAATAATGACTTAAGATAAATATTCTGTGACTGTAAGGACAAAGTGCCCACCAATGGGAAGAAACAAAAACCACTGGGTGCACAGAACAACGTGAAAATGAAGTGCCATGATGTAGAGTGTTTCACAATTAGCAAGAACCTTAGTGTCTAACCACATTAACAACTAATAAATCATAAGCAGCTGATTTAAGCACTCTTGCATAAAATCAATTCTAAAGGGAGGTGGGTACAAAATGCCTTTATCAGAGTATTGATTTTCTCCCATAATTGACTTTTCCCCGAGGACACTGCTGTGCTGCAACACAAACAGACATGTGGGGTGCGTAGCAAAACCCCTCGAAACTTTATTTATCTTAATAAGTAACACTTACTTGAGCATGCACTCACACAGAAGTCTTTCAACACAATTATGAATGATGTCAAGAGGTCGTACTAAACTTCAGAGCCCATGCAGCAGGCCAACGCGAGAGCCATAAAGCACTGACTCTCTCTATCAGGACAGAATGCTTTTTTATCCTTTTGGCTGTACTGACTCTACACATAATAAGCTTTTAAATGCTTCTGGACAATAATAATGGAAAAAACTGTGGGCTAATATGTACTGGCTTGAGTTTTTAAGGACAGCTCGTGCACTGCTTTATATCTACTGTAACGCAAGGAATGCCACAATTTGAAAAGACAAAACAATAAATGTGGAAATGAAGTGCAACGCAGCACGTACTTGTCTCAGTTATTTCAGGTAAGGTCAAACTGCTTCGCAAAGACCACACACACACACACACACACACACACACACACACACACACACACACACACACACACACAAAAAGAGTCTTCAAAGGCTGTTTAATAGCCAGTTAGATTAGGCCAGTGCAGCTTGCCCCGTCTGTAATGGAGTTTCTGCCCTGCCAGATGAAAGAGGTTAGGAGGGGCACATGGAGATCGGAGAGGAGCAAAAGACCCTTGTGAAATGGCTGTTCGTTATAATGGAATGAAAAGGGTATGATCAGGGGATCACTGTTCTAGCAACTGGACTTTAACATTATCTTATTCCTTGAGGACTTTTGGGCCATTTAGAGTGTTTCTTGTGCAAAACGGAAAAAAAAAAAAAAGTCTTGAATACATCCAAGACAGCAAAACAACACCTTCAGTCGCATGGCAGAACACAACCTAAAAACAGCTCTAACAGGGAATATATTAAACCAAACAAATGAGCCTTAATCAGCGCTGCGTTTTCGCTTCTTCTTTTAAACATGGTGTTTAAAAAGAGCTCTGACCCAACATTAAAGCTGCTGCGTGACAGGATCACATGGACAAATTCCTCCGTCACTTTCTTTTCTGTTTAAATAAAAAATGGTATGTGGACAGAACAGGACAGCCTTCACACACACAGAGAGCAGAGAGGTCTGGTATGCACACAGTAGCACCTCACAAACTGAATAAAGGCCAGAGAGAATATATCAAATGCCTCTTGAACACATAGTACATTTGAGATAAGCTGCGATCAGATTGGCGAAAGGCCATTCGGGACATTAGAGGGGAAAAACAGAGCAGTTCAGATTTGGTGGCCTGGAATACTTGGTATGGGGTGATTATTCAGGCCGTGAAGTGCTGATATGCATGGTGATCATTTTAGAAATATGAATAACTTCCACCGTTTGGTGCCGGCACTTGAGATTCGGAGAAAAACTGGAATCAAGTGTAGGCCTGAATGTTTGGGGATTATAACGCATGACTCAGCAGCCACCAAAAGCAATTTACAATGTGACCATATCACTTCCTTTCACTTTGTATTGGGTGCATGGTTTTGTTGTGCAGGCCGGTGATGGGACGCCTTGTGATGCAGGCCACGCTCACGCCGTGGAGAAAAGGGCGTTCGGCTGCGGTTCGGGTGATGGAATTAAAGGCAGTGTTTTCGGCGTGATCGGCCTTTTGATTGGACAAAACGAGATTGGGTTGTTTCTTGTGGCCGTTCACCTTGGCTCCACGGTTTTTATGGCTACGTCCCCGCAGAGGCAGATATTGGGAGAGTTTTTTTTTTTTAAGGGTCGACCAACTGAGCAGGAGACAGAGCGACGTTCTAAAAAGCTAAAAACAGGCAGAAAGAAGATACATAGAGAAGCTAAAGGAGCTGGAAGAGAGAGAATATGAATGAGAGATCCTTTCTCATTCATCGCCTGTCTCTCTCCTAGGTAGGCAGAGACAGATACAGTTTTTAAATTCACAGTACCTTTTTTTTTTCCAACAGACCCACTTTCCCTCACTGAAGGGCATCTGTCCAGGACATGGTTCTGGATATACTCTATAGCCCACACATGGAACAGATGCAGTGATTCACAGTTTGTTTTCTGCGAGTGAGTAAGTAAGTGAAAGCCAGACAAGGTGGGATGTCGAACAAGTGAGAGTCGGCCAAAACCCGGCGGGAGCGAGACGTGCGAAACACGTACGCATGGACATGTAAGGCTGAGAACTGAGTAAGCTCCTCACCCAATGCCGCGCTATCAGCCACGTGCGGGGAGCCGAGAGTTGTAGGTGGGTGTATGTTGATGTGAGTACTTACACGTAGGAAGGAGGGGAACCCCATGCCGTAATACCCTACGGCAAAGTAGTCTGGTTTGGGCCGGATGACCTTCACTATGTTCTCGTAGAACTGGGCTTGTTTCCGCTGCAGAGAGATAAAATATTACTCTTCAGTGTCATGGAAATGGAATGGAAACTTTAGTGCAACAA
>JAOXYL010000030.1:5261215-5271215 GCA_028564955.1 Terapon puta
AGTATTAGTCCATATATTGAACTAAATTTATGACATTTAAGTCAACAAAATAATATTACTTACCAAGGATGCACTAAGCTGCTCAAAGTCAAACATTTCATTCTCGTACTGTTCAGCCAGCTCCTTTCCCAAAATGATTGCCTCTTCCCACATCTATTGGGCAAATAAACAGAGACAGTTAGTAAACTAATTAATTATCAAGATGCAAGCTCAGATAAAGCATTCCTTTTTTCAGCCAGATAAATAAAACAAATGCTCTCTCCCGGCAAATGTTCAATACGAGCGCTTTTTGAAAATAAATATATCTGAGTTCTTCTTATTATATCAATACTCTTTCGTTTCTTCTTTGATCTGAAACTCTAAAACGGCGATGTGATCCTCTCGGGAGCAGCGGATTTTTCATAGCGATGCATTTCCCCTCGAGACTCATCTGATGCCGAGGAGTGGTGTCGCAGATAGATGGGAGCACTCAAACATGTTGAAAGGCTTCTAAGTGGCTTCATGACAGACTAGATGGGGCTGAACTGATCTGGGCCAGGCTGGAGGTGGACCGAGTCCAGACAGCTACTCAGATCAGCCTGCCATCAGTGAGAGCGGCTGTGGCAACACCATCTGGGACTGCTTTCCGGATGACTCCGATGACACTCTTAGAAACTGTCCTCAGTTGATACCCCCACTCTCCGGGGTGTTTATGTATTCTTATAGCCACAGTATCACTTTCTGATCACTGTTGTGTGTGTGTGTGTGTGTAACTAGCCACAGCTTTTTCAATTTGTTGTCTCCTTTTGCCATATTCCACTGAGTGACAGTTGGCTGGAGAACCAAGAGTGGCGGCTGCACATCAACACTGATGACACATGCAAAGCCTTGGGACATCATCTCTGAGAAGCTCTGGCTTCAGTCCTGCAGACCAATTCCAGGCTTGGATTACAGGCTATAAAAATATATTCTCCTCTGGAAAAAGATATGAAGAGTGTAGAAGAATAGCACAGCGTGTCCTTTGCTGCTGGAAGATTTTCTCAAAGTGAGGCATATAAGAACGGCCTGCTCGTCACCTCACGATAGGCTGGCATCATAAAAAGATGAAGTGGTATAGGAGCGGAAAGAGAAAGAAGGAAAGCGGGAGAGAGGAGGTTTTTTTTTCCTGCAAGGTAGAGGACGACACAAAAGAGCCACATTAATGCTTGTGTGGTCTGATATACGCCTTCGTCCGTAAGAGCATGAGCTAAAAGAAGAGGATTATTTACAATCCCTGTTCTGCAGAAAAGGAATACAAAACTTCCATCCGGCGGCTCTTCTTCCAAATCTGCCTTCTCGTGCCAGAAGAGGTATTTAACAGAGATGACGGTGTCTAAAAATAGCGTTCTCAGAGTCCTGGATTTATCATGATTATGACCAGTCTTCTGTGTGCCAGAAAATGTGTGTGTGTATGTGTGAGTCGCTTACCTTGCCCTTGTCGAAGTAATTGATAATCTGCTGGTAGAGCTGGTCCTTAAGCTGTCCTTGAGTACAGGCCTGGTAGCCGTCTCTCTGGGTCAGGTGGGCTGCACACTGCTCGTCTGACCACTACAGAGGACAAGTTAGCATCGGGGTCAACGCGGTGCAATGCAATACAGAGCGAAAGGCGAACAGGTGACAAAAAATCAATCACTGAGTTATAGCCAATGCAAATGGGCAAGATTGATGTGTAATTCTTTTTAAAGCTGCCCTGCACTCTGGCAGAGACATGGGCAATGAAACAGGCGTCGATACATATTGAATGGCTCGGAGAAGGCATCGGTGCAATACAAAGCTTTCTGTGGCTGACACTTGCTGTTATGGTATTTAGCACAAGAGTCCCCACAACCCAAAATAGTGCTCCAATGCACCGGCCCGCTGGAAGCCGTTCAAGTGAAGTGGAACTAGGGGAGCAGAGAGAAGCATCGCTTGCGCTTGTGTCGACAACAAACATCATAAACAATTGAATCGTGCTGGCTCGTATTCTTATTCATCACAAATTCCGCTTGATTTTGTAAACAGCTGCACACAAGAAAAGAGTGATGCAAATAAATAAATAAAGAATGAAAGAAACAACGGGACTGAGGGGGTAACCCTATTGTGCTGACCGTGTACTCGATCTTGCCTTTTCTAAGCCCGGCTTGGAGAATAATGAGGTTTCTGACAGGCTAGAGCAGCTTGGCTAAAAGGAAGATGGACAATCTGATTGGCCTCTGTGCAGAGGAAGCATAATCCTATGCGTCCTGCCAGGTCTGATTCATTACCAGCCAGTTTTAATTGGTATTCTGCAGTGTTGTGAGTAACCTGAAGAGATAAGATCTGTGTGAAAATCGGACCAAGTTTTGTGTGAGGGCCCCATTTGAATAGCAAAGCCAGGGAATTTGCATACATTGCGCTGGAGACGGGTGGAAAAGTAATTGCTCTGCACATTGTTGCTGTGGCCCGATGAGGGATGCTGGGAGGCCTTTGGATCTGATTATTGATTTCTTTACAGCTGGATTGCAGCATTTACATGGTGAAAAGGATCTGTTTCTTCATGGATGGCCTGTGACCTGGCATCGACAGAGCCAAAGTGCTGATACATCTCTGACAATGCACAAAGTGCTGTAAATTCATCAGCCACTATAACACCGCTGCAGGTATTTTGCTGGAGGGCTAATTATTACTACAGGAGCCAGTTTTACTCTGGAACTGCTGGTGGATGCAGAATTATGCACCCATTGTTGATCGTCATTCAGGCCTGCTAACAAGTGCCTGTGTGTGAATACAAAAGGAGGACAGTGACTTTAAAGATTACAGCTTATTGGAGAAGAGAGGATTTACACAGACTCTGGTGGAACTAAATTAACTAAGTTTAACAATATAATAATAAATCTGAGAGTTTTGCCGTGATCGGGTCTGCCACAGCTGCTGGGAGACGAGCAGAATTAAAACAACAACAGCAGCCACGACAACAACTCCTGCAAATGCTACCGTGACTGTTCGGCGAGGTGAATGCGATTCAGTCACAGCCTGCTCTCCCCTGTCGGGACCTGCACAAAGGCGGAAGCAGCCAGCTATTTATGCAAATACAGACGAGATGTTGGGTGCAACAATTTTGGATAAAAGGCAGAGAGAAGCAACTCAATATTCAGGGGGTATACCAAACCCCGACTGGGAATAGACACTGTAGCTCTTTGTGCGAAGAGGTCTGTGTGGTATATTTTGGGCAAAGGTAAAAAACTTTCCGGGTCTAGAGCAGACCTGCATTAACGTAACACGGTGCTCTTAAATATTTATGTATTCAATTTAGGATATAATTGCACTTAAGGTATGTTAAAAACCTCCCCCTTTTCTGCCTAAAACCAGAGGTGCCTTGCAATGAACCATGAGATTTACAGTGGAGGGTTCTTCGCTTCCAGCTGACAAAGGGGACAGTAAAAGTACACCATTATCTTAAAGCACGTCAGGTGGCTGCTGCTGCTGCTTTTTTCCTTAGCTTTAAACTATGTCGGAGCTTTTTTTTCAGGAAAGATCAGATACTAGCCGTGATTTGCATCGACTATGCAAGGTGAAAAAAGATGCTGCTCAGCGATTCTGCCCTCTTAGCAGCCATCTCATGCCATGGTGGGATTAAAGGGATGCGGCCCTATCTTTCTAAGTCCTGTACACGGTCAAACTCAGAGATACGCACTTGTTTAATGCCTGAGGTTAAATGTCATCTGCTTGACAATAGCTTAACAGTGTATTTGGGTTGTGCGATCTCTGCTGTTTGAAGACTTTTAGAGGGCGTGCTTCGACATTTATTTGTTGTTGGTAGTACTGTGGTCTGTGTACCTTGAGCAGTTTGGCGTGTAGCAGCAGAGTGTAGGCGGCCTCCGTGTAGTTGTCGCACTCTTTGTGGAGGTCACACAGCTTGTACAGGTACCTGGCAGGAAATAGCAATGATTTATGGGTCATGTCTGGGTGGTCCTCTCACACTTTAAAAATGGCCAGAAAGTTAACTGCAGTAGACTGATGCATCTTGACAGGCTCTTTTACCCCAAATGCTGCTCAAAATATATGTGAATAACTGGTGAGATTGTGGAAATGAAAGAGTATTATAAAAAAAAATAGAATATTTTACTTCTCTGGGGACATGCAGAAAGGGGAAAAGAGCCAAAATTGTATTTAAAATAATCTTGACTGAATGTCATAGCACCCAGTCTGCTAGTGCATCTGTGATGTACCTTGGTGGTATATATAAAATGCTTCCAAGGGACTGAAAGTCCAGAAATTTTAACTTGCTTGACAGACCATTTTGGATATGACTTACCTGATGTACATCTCCTCCCTGTCTATCTCCTTGTAAAAGTTCTACAGAAGAGACAAAAGACAGACCATTAAAACAACACTGCAGCTATACAAAGGTTCAGTGTTTTCTGTTTATGTTGCAAATCTCTGGACGGTGGGTTATTTTAGGGATATTTTTAAAAGAACAACACTTTGGCAGAGTGTCAAATTAATTTTCTAAAATATGGATAAATAACAAGGTGCTGACTTGAAGCAGGCGGACGTAAAGTATCTACTGAAGAAAAGCAAGCTGTCTGACATTAGAATCACAGCAGCAGGCAGACCCGCTGATCTCCTGGCTAAAAACTTGCATTTTACACAACCTGGCACAGCGCTGACAGGACATGACTCAGATAAATGTTGAATATAGGCCACAGGCCTGCAGTTCAATGCCAGTAGTCACGTGAGAGAAAAATTGACATTTCCATGCTCCTAGATGAAATGTCACATCACAGACGAGATGTGTTTCAGGTGAGCTGTTCTATGATAACATCTTAATGCACTGTGACATGTGGAGGTGGCTGCTATTGTTTACAGTCTGTGGGTAGTCGCATGTTATTATGGTCACTTTACTGACATCAATAGTACCTGAAATATAGAGTTTGATAACACAGACCTTGTTGATAACTACTGTTAGAGTGATGTATACATTCACCCACATGTCACTCATACAGCAGAGTCCATGTGACTGTGTCATCTTTACTGGGTTGTGTGTAGTGAGAGACATAGAAAAAGAAACCATCTTACGAGGACGTTGACAGTGCAGCTCATGCGGTTTTCTTTGTTCTCGTCGTGCATGATGGTCCTGTAGTCCAGCAGCCTCTCCAGCAGGCGAACCACCAGAGTGACAAAGTTCTCCCCCGACTTGGCTAAGTACTTGTGCTTCCTGCAGTGCTCCAGTAAACTGCAGGGAGTTTTTTGGTGCCGTGTTTGGAGTGTAAGGTGTGCAGTGAGCGTACATGGGGATGTGGAGAAAGAGAAATCAGGGTGAAAGGAGGACAACAGATGTGAAGCATGTATAAAAGGTTCCTTGACAGTTTATAACTTTTACTGTAAAGGGCTTGGGGGAAACAATTCTTTTGTTTTGATCATTAAAGCAGAGTTAGCATCCAACCGCGAGGAAAGCAAATATCACAGTAGCAGGCTGTGATGAAGTCGTGTGATCATCAGCACACTGTGATTATTTCGAGGAGTGCTATGTCGCAATTAGCATTATCTAACTTGTGAGAGGCTCAGGCGTAATCCTGCCCATTAATCAGCACTTACATTTTCTGAAAGAGAACTTTGTACTGCTCGTCTCCGCGGCCCCCCTCCACCTCGTGATCCAGCTTGGTGATGATCTCGTTCTCAAACTGCAATTAGACAGAGCAGGCGTAAATAATCAGTGTGGCTAATTTTTCAATTCATTAACGCCATCTCCCTGTCTCACTCTCGCGCTCTCTCCGTGCTTCAAGGCTCGGCTGAGGGAGGGATCTGCGCTACGCCTTTAATCGTCCCTCTCGTGCAGCCCCAGCTGGTTGTGAGCGGGTATTTTCTGTTTATTATTAAAGATTTCTTTATCTGTATAAATTTGGTTAGAGCACAAAATAAGTCTGTATCATGAGACACATCCCCTTTATTTTTGTCCTGCTCTGGCTTCTGACAGTGATGCATGGACCTTATTTCTTGGATATTTGTAAGTTGCTGCTGTATAAAGAAACCTGCTTTATTGCGCTGAAACAAACCAATTTTCACTGACTTCTTAGTTTTCTTGCATGTTGGCTGGACACAAATACAGAACAGGAAAGGAGAGAGTAGCCAAGCAAGAAAAGATATAAATACCGTCCTCTGTGAGATTGAGGATTTACAACATACATGCAGAACGAGAGAGACCCCGTAAAAGGAATTTTACTACCTTACAGCATAAAAGAGGGTCAGGCCAAAGTGAAATTGATCACATTTCACTGAAGGGAAAGAACAAGAAAGTGGCATACACCTCCAATGAGGCAGATCTTGAGGGACACGCTGACATAATTAGCAGCGTTCCCATATGTTGGTTAAACTGCACCTGTGTTCACAGGACTGCAAGGGGCCAGTAGAGACTTTGAGAAATCATTGTGCTGCTTTACAATTTGTTACAAGCACAACAAGCGTCACATACTTTGGGAGCCCGCAAAAAACATCAAAAAGCTGAAAACTGCCGGAGACATCTCATGGCAGAATAGCTGTACCTAAACGGATTTCCACACACAGAAAGGCTTAATTTTGCACCGTAACGCGGCAGAACATTAAGTTCCACTTACCGTGGCAGCTGATAACCCCAGCACAACAAAATGAGATATGCAGAATAACAAGCAAGCTTGTGGCTACTTTTTCTCAAATGAACTATCCCTCTTCACGGTTTACTCCTTCTCAAATTTCCACACCAACACACGCTACTTTTCTTAACATCATTTTGTTTTGTCAAGTGTAAAAGGACGCACCCGCTGGAAGCTGCATGTGAAGTGGAACTCGCATTGCATCATGTCGAAGAAGATGGCGATGGTGGCCTTTCGCAGCTCGATCTCAGGAACAAGTGTCATCTCCAGGATAGGACCCACCATCTCTGGGATGAATTTTATCTTGTGGGGCCCTTATAGAGGACAAAGAAGGGTACTTTATACATCAATGTCTCTGTATAGTATGTAAACTTCAATTTGGACAAAACAAATACAACATCTTAATCATGACAGGACACAAATAGACTTTAATCTGCTGCAGATGTGAAAGCCGTCAGACTTCCTCTGTTTATCACGTCTCCTCTCATCAAAAATTCTCCGTGACAGTCATGCGGTAAATAACTTCAAACCTAACACCTCAGGTAAAAAATAGCATGGGGCTCATTAAAAACCCATTGCCTGAGTCAATCTAATCTGGTGGAAAGATCTAATTAAGGGATCAGATGGTGTAGATTACAATGAGAAGACTTTAAGAGAGGCACAGGTGCCCAAATCTAAGACCCCAATCCCCGTACTCCAATCTCATTCCACTGTGACTCAACGGCTGAGTCTCTCTCACCACACAACATAAAGCTAATTAACACACGCTTGTCTATATTTAGCTGCTGTTCTTTGCTGGGTTGGCTTGTAATGAGCAGAAGTGTACTTAGTTGGCAGAAAATCATGAACAGACATTGAGAAAACGACTCTTTAACATATGTCAATTGCTGGCGTTCTTCTACGGTGTATGTATGATTGATCTTAATCAGTGAATTCATTCACAAAAAAGAAATAAGAAAGAGAAATATTTTCTTTCTTTGCAAGTGAAACTGAACAACGCTGACACAGCAAGTTTGTTAAATTACCTAGATTGTACCACATATCCCTGATTTCAAAGCCAATTTGTCTTCTCATGTCCTGGTATCTGAAACACAAACAGGATAAAATGTTAAAACAATCACATCATGGCATATGGGATAAAACCTATGAGAAAGACTCATGAGCAGACTATTTATCATTTTAGCTGCCCTATGAAAGGTTACACACTGTGTGCATGAATGACTGTGTCATGTTTCATCTGAGGGACACCTGACATAACCAAGCTCAATGTCAGTGTTGCTGCTTTCAATATGAAGATTTCAGTCGAAGCTGGAGGTAACTGCGTGACAGTTGCATATTTTCTTTGATTCCAGGTATCATAGATTTAAGTATTAGTAGTTAAGCATTCATGGCCCTTCTGAGTGCTGCTTTACTCTGATGGAGGTGAATATGGGCAGTGAGAACAGGAAATATAAAATGTTTCCTGCTGTATTAGCTGAGTAACTGGTGGAAAGCAGCTTCTGTATAAAGTATAATGAGACTGTTTCTGCAGATTCAAAGGGTCCTGACCGTGGTTAGTTTGTTTTGTCTTTCCGTGATGTTCTGGAGAGGAAACGCGCACTAATGAGTTATGTCAGCTCATACAAGCAAACATACAGCCACGCTGGCAGTCAGCTGGCTGTCAGCTACGGCCTGTACTCTGCTCTGTGTATGCATTTGAACACAAAGAGGACACAAGACATGAGGCAAAGTGTTTGATCAGACAGGCTTTGTTGGTCTTTGAGTTCTGACTTGCTCCGAAAGCAGCTGCGAGGATCACTCCCGTCCTGGCGTTTTAGCACAGCTTCTGCCGGACGAGGGCTTATAAGCTGATCGGCTCTGCCATGTGCGGGTCGTGAACCAATCTCCGCGGCAGCTTGGAGCCCATCTCCCTGCCTGCCACACATGCCCAGGTCAGGGAGAGGACAAACAGTGAAGTGGAAAGGACGGAGAAGGGGGGGGGGAGACAGACAGTGAATGATGGAGAGACTAACGGGAGTGGAAACAGTGGGCGGAGAGGCAGAAAGCGAGGCCGGCTTTGGAACCGATCACATGAAACAAAGGTAATAGATTTAGTTCTTTGAAAACCGATTGGACATTTGATAAGAAAAGAGAGAAAGTTCAAGCCTGAAATTGTTTTAAGATCAAGAATATAGAAGAGACACTGAAGATAAGTCTTGAGAGAGAGCTATTTCTGACCATTTTCTCCCTGTTTCCACCGGCCTGATGTAACATGTTTTAGCTGCACCACTGCATGCTGTGAAGTAGTCAGATATATTTTCACTGCTGGCTCACCGTGGGGAATAATTGCACTGAACTGCAATATTGTGGTTCTGTTTCGGAGCAGTGCCAAACAGTCACAGTCTCTGCCTTCATCGCAGCCATGGGGCTGTGTGGCTGAACCAGCGAGCTTAAAATAATATGTGAAAACGAAGTTGTGCGCAAAGCGGATTGATAAATCTGTAATATGCTGCATTTTCAAAATTAAGTGTGGCAAGCGTGTGTAATTATACAGATGTACTGCCGGTTTCACTCATTCAAACAACATCCAATTATTTGAGGCATACATCAAGACCATGGCAACAAACCGCTGCTGTAATAAAGGACTTATTTTGAATCAATGAGCATTTGTGGGTTTTACAAACTGCTCTTTTCAAGCAGGCGTGACAAAACAGAATGAGGAACATTTTGGATTATTTATCAATGAAATGTCTGAGACCACTTTAAGGCTTTTAAAATTAGATGTGTCGGAGGCATCTATTTTTTCCCTTCCTCTGAGTGTCTTGCCCTCTCCAGCTGGTGGCGCTGCAGGTGACTGCTACATTTGCCCATTCGGAGAATCAGGCCGGTCTGACGTTGGACTATCACACTGAGTGACTGATGGCGGCACAGCAGCACCTCCGTCTCGTCTTCCTGTCCTCCTGACGGCGCGGCACCTTGGCACGACATTGTAGAAAAGTAACAGGATGGGAGTTTAAGCGTGACACCTCTCCTGACCTCTAATTAATATCCATTCAGAGCCTCTTTCACACGTTGTGACATTTTGGAGCACTCGGTGGAGCCCTGACAGAATTCAAAAGCCGAATTGATTGTTTGCCCATATTGTTCGAAGACGTACTAATGTATTTTGACGGAGAGGAGAGGAGCCTTGAAGGAATCTTTAACAAAGAAGCTGCGTCACCTCTTTGCAGCTTGGCCAGGTCAAAGCACTTTACCATATTTAGCTGTCAAAGAGAGGAGTGTTACAAAGGCCAAGGATTGATCTGTATGCAGAATATTGACAAGATGATGAAATATAAATAGATGCCCGCCTCTATAAATGACTGTAAAGCTGCATGTACAAAAAAAGAGAGATGTTATGCATTATGTATCACATC
>JAOXYL010000030.1:5274092-5290418 GCA_028564955.1 Terapon puta
ACAGATGGTTGTACATTAGATTTAAATGTATTGCATTTACATTGTTAAAGGTAATACACAGATTTGAAAAATGGATGGAACAATTATGTATTATTGCTGCTACCACAGTTTACAACCTCTGGGACACTAATGCTGACTGCAGATCAGGTTATGGTTTTTTTGTGGTTAGGGTTTTTTATTTTTATTTGATATTGCTTAATGCATTTGTTAGGGGAACCACTGAAGAAATAAAATACAATCAAAGAGAACAGAAGCATTGTGCTGTTTTCAGCTGATAGATACTTTAAGAAAAAACAAAAAATCACAATAAACAATGACCTTTTGACCTCTTCTTGCTCCAATTATATATTTAAACATATACAATATGTTTACTGACGGCAACGGAAAGATGTTAAAAAGGCAATTCATGTTGGAACCATTCACATTCATTCTGCATTCGAAGGTGAGGCTTGTTTATCGTGGATGTTTTCACGGTTACTGTTTAGGGAGCATTCATCTATATCCACTGTGTACAAGTATGTTTTCTTTTATTTCTTCACTGTTGAACACCGTGTGCTGAACAAAACCCACATCAACAAACAGAAATGTTTTTCTTAGGTTTAACTCAGGTTAGACATCAAAACACAACTTAAAGTGGATAAAGATTATGTTTATGTATGAGAACTCTGGATTTCGATTAAAAGTCAAACACAATGAACACCCATTCAGCACACTAAATAAATGGGACTACTCGCTGCACTGGACCCGAACATTGGCACTTTTACATTGTGTACTTCAGAATTGCCCAGTAATTAATTGCAAACTGAACTGTAGTTTTGAAGCCATAGCCAGACAAGATGAGAAACTACTACTGGTTTATACTTTCACAAAGAATAAATCTTTGACCTGAAGAAAAATGCATTTCCAAAAGAGTTGAAACACAGGTTGAACCTCTCTTTGGCAGACTGAGATAAAAGAGGGCTAGAGGCACTTGCAAAAAAAGATGCGACGTGCAGACCTTAATGAGAACACTGTCTGAGGGGTTAATCCACTCTGATGTTGCAAAATTAAATGTTAATAACTTAAGTGGCATGAAGCTTTTAGAGGCGAATTATGATTGCTACTTACAGAGCGCGAGGCCCATCCGCTATTTAACTTCATTCCCTGGCGGAACCAGCCATACAACAATGTGTGTACTAATCTCTAAGAATTACCCACCGAGGAAAGAAAAAAGCCGCATCATGAATGCAGGAGGAAAAACGTCTGGCACAGCATATTCCATAACCTGACTTTCTCTATTTAAGGAACACTCTTGTTTCTCAATCGTCGCTGTCCCCGCTCCAGTTCAGAGTATTTTCCATACAGCTATATAAACAAATTGCGACAAATGATTGCCTGAGGCAGCATATGAAGATACATTAGAATATGTGACAAAAAAATAGCAAGGTGAAACAAGGACAATTGTTATGCCACTTAAGTGGATTGCATCAGGGTTTCATGAGCAGACAATAAAGCGGCATGAAGATGTAACGGCCATGTAAGTGACACTGGCAGGTGAGCAGACATCTGCTGCACTGGCAGAGCAAAGAGAGCGTCCCGTCTTTGTCATGGCACAGGATAAGCCCTGACTCGATGTCGGAATCAGCAGTTCCTCACACATCATCTCGGAGTCTCTTGCTTTATGTTGCAGCCGGTGCAGCAGTAAGGGTCCCCTGTCACCTGAGCTTACTGGAAGGTCTAAATTTCACTGGCGTGGAGACAGTGTTGGGGTTTCCCTCGCAGCCTTGTCTAACTGACCTTGAACGGGGATAACCATCCCTGCTGAGACGGCGATGCTGTGGGATCTGGGGTATTTTAAAGCCACACAATATTCATGTCCCACATTTATCTCCATTGCTGACTAAATGCTATCTGGGGCCAATGTGTGATACATATTAAGAGTCACCTTAATCATTCGCTGGAAAGGTTAACTGTCATTTAACACCTTTGGATAAGCCATTAGAAGTCCATTTCTCTGGTTCTCTGGCCTCAGAGTGGGAGACCCCCCTCCCACTTCCCAAGCACTCAGACAGCCTATTACCACCGTCCTGTCTGCACGAGCACAGGCTCCCCCTCTGCACACCTTACTCAATTTTCTGCAGCTGTGAACATGTCAATATAGTTGATACGCTTAACACTGGACTAACGCTAAATGTGTTTCCATCCACTGCACCTGTGGGCAGAGAAATATTACTGCTCAATATGTGGGGCTTATTATTTTCAGTTTTTAATTTTCAAAGAAATAAAAAAGTGGGGATTTATTGTTTATCTTGTGTATTAAAAAAACAGAAAACTAGTGAAAAAAATTGCTTTAGGATACTCAGAACAGCAGTAAGTAAGCTAGGAACCTTGGCCGGTGTTAATGACTACACTGATTCAAATTGTGTCATTTTAATTATGCTTTAGTTTGTAGATGTAATGGGGGCTAGTGGGAAATAGTTGGGAACTGGAGTTTGGTTTTTCATCTTAATATTAACCTGCATTTTAATATCAGTAATTGGTATTAATGATGTGTTTTTATTAAAGTGTACTGGAAACTGGCTTTTAGTAAATATATCTGGTGTTTACGTTGTCCCCAGTACAGAAAAATTAAGAATTCTAATGCATGTTATTTCAAAAACAACAATAAAAAAAATGTGAAAATGGATTTATTTGTATTGATTCTAGTCTTTTTGCAGCAAGAAACAACACCTGAAGGTGCAGTGGATGAGAGGAATATAAACCAATATTCTCCTTTAATAAAAAAAACAAGTAAAACGTCAATGAGAAATAAAACAGGATGAACCTTATCTACTGGATGATGAACCTACTGGAGGATCACAGACACAACTACTGACCTACAAAACCTGAATAATGTGTATAACAACCCTAACCATGGGTATAATGCTCCAACGGTAATGAAACATTACTAATCAAAAGGTTTCCGTTTCAGCTCGATTCAATGGCAGAACATTGACGGAGGCTAGTTTATAGGTGGAGGGCGAGATGAGCCCAGCTAAACTCAATTCCAATCACCAATAGCTGTAAGTACTACAGACATTACCAAGGTAGCACACTGCCGGGTCGCGCGGTGAGAAAAAGAGCCAGATCAATACTCTTCACAGCTTCTGGCTAAATATCAACTGAGCAGGCAAAATCCAGCTGTAATCAACCATTTGTGCTCGATCTCCCGTTCCAGCAGCGGCACTCCTTCACGGTTCCACTACGAATGGTTGATGATGCGGGCAGATGAAATCTCCTGTGCGCTCTACGTGACTGATCTGCCGTGTCTGCATGCCAACTTGACATGGTTTCTGTAAACATTTTTTTTTTTCTTTGGGAGGGGGGATCTCTGTCTCTCTCATGTTGCTGCTCACACGATGACGCAAACTACCCAGAGGCTTTATTTGAAGCCGGCAGTCTGCCCGAGCTCAGACATATAACGGGCTTTAACGAAAAGACAGGACAGTTCCTCTGTGAGCACATCCTGCCATTAATTAAAGTGAAAAACTTAATGAGGCGGATGAAAATAGAATATACTCTCCCTCAGTGTGGGCTCTGACTAAGAAGCTCCAAAAAAAAAAGGCATTTCAAATAAGATTAAAGGCATTCAGAGCTAATTTCTTAAACTTTGGACTTTATTTTTTTTAATGTGGGCTTAAAAGTATGAAATTTAAAAGTGCAGTCCTCAAATAAATGTGATATACTAACAAACGCTCCACTCTGTCTGGATATGAGTTAGTCCGAAAGGAATTATTCATAAAAAGATGTAATTACTGTGCAGTCTATAATTAATTGCCATATTGATTTCAGGGAATACTCTTTGCACAGACACAGCGATATGAGTGCGAATTAAAACTGTCTGCACAGCGAGCAGTAACTGTATATTATACAGTCTGTGGTGCCACTGCTCTTTTAAGCCTGCATTATTAACAAAGCCAAATGCCAGGGGGAAGATGCTTGGCTGCCTTGCAACATCTGTGACGGCCGGTCATTATGCTGCAGAGGGAAAATAAGATACTCGGATGCAGAGGGGGAAGACAGTGACAAACCAGTTCTTTATAACTTCATTACAAGTACAAGCAAAATGTTAATGACTGGGAAATTTAAGCTGCTACTATAAATGTAATCAAAGACTCATCCAGTGGATTCTGTGTTTGCTTTACGCCTTCAGCTTAAAGGCATCAAGCGTTTCTGGGGACGCCGTAGAAACGTGTGGTTCTTACACAACAGCCTGCCCTCTTGCAGCTTTCGGTTTTCTTTTTATTTATTTATTTATTTATTTCATTTTAAGTTCAGCAGGGAAATCAAGGTAGCTTTAATCATCGACTGAAATCACGGGTTTCCCTGTTTTCTGCTTAGGGAGACAGAAAAAAAAAAACTAGAAAAAGAGGATCTTTTAACTTGTTAATCAGGCAATGCAGAAGCAGCATAGCACCACCTACACATTAGACTCATTCTGATACTGTATACACGTGGCATCATTATGATAAATATGCTTCATCAGACTGTCGGTGTCAGAAAAATCACCCCATTACTGCTGATTGATGGGTGTGCTGCACATTTACATTTCAGCACAGACAACAGAGGATTTTCTTTTCATACCTTTGTAGTTTTTTTTTTTCCCTCTCTCGCCTTCTTTTTTCGTATCAGCGAACTTCCTGCAGCCGGTTCACAGACTTGCACAGCTCTGTCAGATGAGCTGCACCACAGACACCTAGCATATATGCTAATGAGACGTTATCAGCAGATCATACTTGCTAATTGAGTTCAGAGAGCATCCCCGATAATGATCGCGATCTATTTGCATACTATTTCTGAATAGCTGGCATCTCCGCCTGCGCTTGGAGATAAGGCAAGGTCAAAAACCTTCATTATCAGGCCAATTTATTAAATTAGATTACCTTTATTTCAGATACCTGATCTAATATTAGATCAATATCTGTCAACATATTGTCAATCAAATTCCCACCGCAGTGTGTGACAGATTTCCTCTGGTGAATTTCAAATACGGAGCATCTGACTCTTGTTAAAGTTTATCATGGCTCTGCAGATAAACTAGGCTGTAAGAATTTATACTGAGCAGCACACCCCAGGGAAGCCGAGGAAAGCTCTAATGACTCAAAAATATCACCGGGGTGAGTCAAAGGACTGCTCTCATCCGTTAGACCTTTTCATTTACACTGAGGAAAAAAAAAAGAAAAAAAAAGAACTCCTCGCTTCCTCAGTTCACTTTAACATTTAAACCACTTAGCAATAAAGAGCTCTTGAACCTAGGTGGGATGACGGTGCCAAAATAAAATCCTTGCACCAAATACAAAATGGGTCTTATATATCAAGCTGAAATCCATTATATCCTTAAATTAATTAATCTTGAGTGGTGAATGATGTGCTAAAACACTAAAAACACAGCGTGAACATGGTATTTTTAATGGATTCGGTCAGGTTGAGCCAAAACAACAAGGAACTTGGGACTTTTTTCCTGCAGTTTGTAGTTCAATAGGCTGAAGTTGGGCCCTTTGCTGATGATACACAGTACAGTTTCTCTGGATACAAACAATATTCATAATAAAACTAAGAGTCTACAGCCATGTTCTCTGAGGATAGACATACACATTGGTGCAAGGCAACATGCTCACAATGACACCTTCATTATCAGGCCACTTTATTAACCTAATAACCTGAAAACATTTAACAGCTATATATTTTACTGTGCTGTCTTAATTAATGTATAAACATGCAAACCGTTACTAGTTAGTGCTAAACATCAGGAACAGGAACAACTGCGGGTGAAAAAAATGTGATCAGTTATGCAGGTGTTTTGTCATAAAACACAAATTTGACATTGGCCTGATGATTAATTAGAGGTTGTTTCCATTGCAGTTCTACTGATATCATATATACAGTGTTATTTTCAAGCAAGGTAATATAGATATACCATTATGAAAATAAGGTTTCATATAGTCAGTGAATGAAAATGAAAGCTCTGCAGGGATAGTGATATATCTTGAAAGTTATGGACAGAAGCAGATGACTATTATAAGACTTTTGTTGTACTTTTGGCAGAAAACTGTTAAAAATCAAAAGTCCTTGAAATTGACAGTGGAGAAGATATAATGTCTGACTGACCCCACAAGCCACTGAAGGCCTGTCTGCCATACGAATACTGCGGGGGAAAAAAAAAAGCTGCAGTCCCTTTGACTTGGCAGCACCAGGCAGCGTGATGCCAGTGTCGCAGCTGAAGAGTGCCAGCCTATAAACAGAGAGATGTAACAATGACAGCTAAGGCTTCCTTTCATCCGGGCCAAAAGTTTGTGGAGAGGTGAGCAGATTGCTAATGAGGAAACACGGGCTGATTTAGACAGAACTCCAAATGTTATCGCGAGCTGGAAAAGTCCCACTTTGTGTGCAGGAGTCACGAATGTTCACGTTGAGCAACGGATGAGATAATGAGGCATATTCAAAGTTATCAGATAAATCACGAAGCAATTAAATCGGATTCTAACAGTCTAAACTTTTAACTTTTTGTCTTATTTCCCCCCATTGTGTCTTTTATATACAAATGTTATGCCTGTTGAAAACTAGACAGCGAAGAATAAAAGCATATGAACTTTTTGCACACGAAACATCTTCAAATGTTCAGATGTTTTCTGACAATCTTTTGATGAAGACATGGCTTCCTTTCATGGATTACATACCCTCAACAGCAGCTACAATTGATGTATTAGAAATGATTATATAGGTTCTTGGCGTATTAGCAGACTGCCATTCATGCCATGGGTGCCCTTTCAGTCAGTGTTGACTGCAGTGTGCCTCTGCGCTGGTTTGAATGCCAGATTAAATACACATCAGATATGCAGTCTTGAAATGGGGCCGTTTGGTTTGACACACTGCTGATCTGAAGACAGAAGTAATTGGGTTATCAAAGTGAAAGGAGCATTCATTGCGTGTACACCAAACATGGTAGTTATGCTCAGAGAGGAAAGACAAAAATGAGCCACAGCACATTCACTGGGTCTCCAATGAAGCATCTGCCTCTGTGGAGTAAGTGATCCTTATTTTATACTCGACAAAGAAAAAAAGGTAAATTGCACTTGCCTGCCAAAACGAGAAAATAAAAAGTCAAGGTCATCTACAAAAAGTAATGTACAAATTTGAGGTGCTTCACTTCCATCTGTATGTTTTTTTTCAGCACTGCAGGTAAATATTCCACTCTGCTGAAGGTATTTGACGACTACAGTCAGAAGCTACTTTGCAGCTCAATAATTCACTGTACAGTCAAAGCATATGATCGCCTTATAATTTGTGGTACACTGCTAAAATTAAACACTGCTGAAAATTAGCTCTACCTTGACAACAAACACAAAGACATGCTGCTTTGTTAATGCACCTGCAATACTCATATAATGGTATTATAACCACCACCACTGACAGCAGAGATTCTGCTTCCAACATTTTTATATGCACGTTTACTTCTAGTGAGATATTACAATATTTTTTACATTATGGTGTAGCTACTCTTAATTATATGATCTGAACTCTTTCACTTAGAGCTCTAATATATCAGGTCCAGCTGACAGTTAGTTTTCCTACTCAGTGAGCCACCCTAGTGCTTCTTGAGAATGACTTTGACAAAACGTGTTAAAAGAAATCACATTGGGTGTTATCGCTCTTCAGGGGGCTCTATTTAAAGGCCAACTGATGGTACAATCACAGCTACTCAAGTATGCTGCACTCTACGGGCAAAACAATATTACCTGCTTGGGAAAAGGCTTATCATCAAGCAGATACACACGTTTCCACACATCAACACAACTATGTTGTCAGGCGTTAATGTAAACTCGGACTGTGCTCGGAGTACTGTGAACGTTGCAGGTTTGGCATTTACACCAGAGCTCATTCAGTATGTGCAAAGATGGAAGATTAACTTCACATTTGTGACCCACGCTGGCATGTTAGCAAACAAATACCCATACATCTAGCAGCAGCTGGTGATGAAGTGCAGTATGTATGCAGTATGCTGTGTCACAAAGCCACATTTCATGTCTCTCCCATGGTTCCTCTGCAAAGCTGCATCTTAATCTCATTACTGCAGAATTACCAATCTGGGTTCCAACGTGCAGACTCGAGCCACACACAAGAGAGAGGGAGAGAAAGAGTAGACAACTGTCAGCACATTAACACAGCAGCACAGCAGCAAAGCCACGTAAAGGTCAGGCTTTTCTTTCAGCTCACAATACCAAAAGGCTGAGGCTTGACAAGCACTGGTAGCCTGCACCAAAATGAGAATGTATCCAGTTTATTAGGAACACAATGCTGAAATTAGTGTTGAAATACTGTTGCAATAATCTAATGGATTGAAAAGTTAGTGTAGTATATATGCATTTTAGATGTTGCATCTATTTGTCAGTTTAGTTTTCCTCCTGTCTTAGCACCTGTTGGTCTAGGTACTAAAAAAAAAAACACCCCTATAATAGGATCGACAATGATACAGCCATGAAGATACCTAATGGTGCTTGTGAGGATTTTAAGACAGGACTTCAAGGTCTTCAAGTAACCACTAATGGAGTTGTGAGGTTTTCAACGAGCATTATTTCACCCTCCTAAAAAGAAGAGCATGACTAATCAAATACCCATAAGCCCACAGGCACAGGTTTTTTTTTGTTTTGTTTTTTTTTAATCTTGGTGGGTGTTGGGTTGTATGGGGGGGGCAATCGAGATCACAACATCATTGGCAGTCTCTTCACTGCCTGCGGATCCTCTTTCCTTCCTGCCTTCTAGACCTGTCCTACAGGTCCTGGATTAGTCATGAAGAGAACTCCAAACAGCAGCCAACCATCTTCAGAAACCCTCTCCTAATGAGTCTGTGAGGGACTGATGGCATGGGTTATCGAGTTAAAGAGCTGCCTCTTCAGCTCATCTGGGCTTTCATCTTTTCATCTGGCACGCTGGGCTCTCAGATAACTCTCCATTCATCTCTCAATATACTATTCTTAAGCATAATTAACAGCTCCACAAGAAACTTTTGGCTCAATTTGGGGAAATGATCTGATCACGAGAAGGTCATCTGATGTTAACTCAAATCTGATACATTAAGAGGCCGATCACGTGTCCTAATAAGCTTGTAAGACGTGAAAAAGACGTCTTATGTATTCTCTTACATGCTGAAGGAAATAATGAGTGTTGCTCATTTCTTTCCTGTATGTTGTTTGGATAACACAGTGGATTCAAACTTTTACCCATTTAAACACTGGAATGGTTATTAAACAAAATTTTACTGTTAAAAGACTTTTCAGTGCAAGAAAAATATTTAAGTGATTAAATATTTAAGTGTAAATAAAAAGACTCTGCACTGTTAATTTGTGAAATGTCTCTAATTACCGTTGATCTTCTAACACAATTTTTACTCAATCTGTTAATTAAGTCTTTTGATTGTTGCAACATCGACAGCTGTTCCAATGCTTCACCTTTTGACTGGAAGGAAAAAAAAACACTGTCAATGAACATTGTTTAGACTGATGATGATAACTACACTCAGTAAGCAGCTATTCAGCGTATCTTGGGCTATAAGGTTGAGGAGCGCTGGGCTCTTGAAAAGTTTACTGTGCAAATTTGTAAGGCAGCACATTCAGCAGACTGTACAGAGCAGCCAGCAGCTGTTTTCTGGTAAAGAACGTGAGGCAAGGTCTGCCATCCCTGGGAGAACACCCGACAGTGCTTAAGAAACTGCAAATTTGTGCTAATTCAGTGAGTTTTTGAGTGACTTTTTTCACAAAAATCCAGGTTTACCTACAGGGCACTTCAAGTACAAGCATTCAACTCAAATCTCCTTAAATTTTATTGTGAATCTGCAACAAACACAGGTAAAATATCAGTTGTTGTGTGTGCCAAATGACATCTATATGACCTCAAATGATAATCCAATTCTTAACTAAACCTGTCATTTTTAAGCACAAGTGTGAGTCCATCTCTACTGCCAATTAGCTGTCACTGTTACTCCATGGCCGGTTGGCATGGGGGGAAATGGCAGTCGGTGGCTAACCAGCCCGACGGCGCCGTTCCTGGGGCAATTAGAGCCCATAAATCAGTTTACAACCTGGAGGAAGTAAGAGGCAATGGGTGGAGAAGAAGGAGTGGGAGGAAACGACTTCTGCTACTGCTGATGCCCATCTCATTAGTGGTGCTATCATAATGTGTGGACATGAAAGAGCCGTCTGCTGGTGCCGTGGGTGGTTATCTGTGTGCTAGTTGTGGCATGTGTGGATTGCCCGGAAACAAGATATTGTGAGGAAAGACTGGGGAGTATTTAAACACGCTTCATCAGGCTTCCAAATGTATTTTAAAAAGTCAGCTGTGTCATCGTCAGCTATTAAAAAGCACTTTTTAAAGCACTTGTTGAAAAACAGCAACAAGGAATTATTTTAAAGTTAAAGTTGTAAAAAGATCTAATCTTTAGTTATCATTAGCTATCAAATTTGCCACTAGCTGGTGATTACAGCTGAACATCTAAAAGCTGTGGGTATTTTCCTCAGGATGTCATAGAGACCGAACCAGGGCTAAAAAGAGAAAAAAACATTTGACTTCACTTTAATTCGATTGTTGCTCCATGGACTACATCCAATAAAGGGCCAGAGTCAGTCAAACCAACTTGTTTAATTCTGTCTGACATTTATTTCTCTGCTCTAAAAATATCAGAAAACAGAAATGAACACACCTTTAATAATATAAATTAACTTTAGGATGCAGCGGTGGTCCTCTGATGCGTGAAACCTTTACACTTGCGGAGACCGCTGTGAATTCAATCAGTCTCCAGCGCTCTGGCAATCAAAGAGTGCACGGCAAAAGAGCGTGACGCACGCACACAGCTTCCATGCTCTTAGATTGTTAACGCAAAAACATTTATAGCTCTCTCTCATGGGATGAATGAATGTGTCACCTTGGGTTCTCACCGTGGGGAGCGAGGAAACAACCGATCAAACACACTCTGACGGGTGGCGAGAAATGGAAGAGTTTTTGCTAATTTGCCGCAAAGCCGACACCTGCAGTATTCAAACAGGCTCAAGTATAAAGACTTTGGGATGAGTCAGACTATGACAGGCTTGTTTTTCATTGAGTTGAACAACGATTTAACATGAGCAAGTGGCTGAATGCGCCGACTAGAACGCAGAATTAATCTCACGGCTGTCACAAACAAGTGCAAGTAGACAAAAGGTTCAATTGGGGAGGATTCTGCTGAGGCGTGGGAAATGACACATTGGCCTCTAGTCTGCGAGTCAAAAATAAAACATTTCATACGCTACAAGGCATGATCTGAGAACGAACTGCTGGGAGCTCAGTGATGCTCATCACATCCCTAAAGCTGCTCCAGACAGTACAGGATCACAGTGGGTATAGAGTGTTTGAAAGAGCTTGTTAGTCCAGTGCAAGCCCGTGGGAGCATGCGTTGTTGATGTGGTGTGTATCTGTGTGTCGGTGTGTGTGTGTGTGTGTATGGCTCAGGAGGGTCAGGACTGCTTGATTCTTTCCCCTAACACTGCGGCAGAACAGATGTGATGTGCACACCTGCAGGGCACAGGGGAGCATCATCACGAGGCCACGCCGGTGTCTCCTGCACTGTGACCCAGGTGGCTGACGATGTTATTTTGGGGGGCGGGAGGGAGGCAGGCAGGCAGTGAATTCTAAAGGGAAGCTGGCTTGTAGCAATCAAATGGACTGATGAAAGCAATAGAACCAAATCTGAGCAGCAAAGCAATCTCTAGTCAAATGCCCTCACTGGCGGTGATGTTGGGAGTAGTTTTGGAAAGCGTGGGCAGGGAGTCAAACTGCTCACACTCAACCGGGGGCTGCCTCTATATGAGCTCTACATCTGCCGTAGATGGCCACTTTGAAAACGACGCTCCAACAGAAACCAGTCCTGTTACTCTATTGTAGAATGAATAACACCTTACAAAGCTTTTTTTTTTTTACAGAGGGTGCTGTTTGGAGTCTGACAAGTTGCCTCAAGTGATGTCATCTAAGACATTTGGGAACAAAGACAACAAGTTTGAATTAAAAAAAAAAAAATCTGGGGAGAGGAGTGGACTCACTAGGACTCTGTAGCCCACACTGTTTAAGGCTAGCAGCGAAATGCTACATTAACCGATAATATAACTGAATCTTAACAAGACTAGTGGTTAAATTGAAGAAGAAGAAAGTGTGGAATAAAAAAGAAAAAAGGCATCTCTACATCTGCAAGATCAACCTTGATTCTTTTTACTAGCCTGACATTGCTAAATCCTCAGAAAAGTCTTTTTACATGTAAATTTCACAGTGACAGTGGATGTTTAACCACATTTTAGGACACTTGTAGCAGTTCAATAATGCATGTATGCTGTTGGGGAAGAATGAACTTTCTTTTTTTAGTTCTGGAAAACGGACTTAAGGTTTTCATCTGACAGCTGTTGCTGCGCCATTGCATAATTGAGCACTGCAACACATTCTGCCACATGTCTCTTCTGAAAAGATTCAAATGGAAGTAAAAAAAAGAAGAAGCTTTTAAATACTTTTCTAGTTCTAACTTCATCTGACAAGTGCACAAAAGCACGGCTCTTGACTAAACTCCTAAACTGCAAGGCACACTTCATCTCATTTTTATATTTTCAACAAAAATGGAATCAGGCAAAGTTCACATTAATAAAACAGAAGGCCGCAGCTGCACAACAAGCAACAAAGTAAAGAGATGCTGAGACTAAGTTTGGAGATTAGCAGGCAGCATACACCCGAGCATCTATAATTCATGTGATTGTTTGCGGCTGCGCTGACTGCTCATCTGATTGCTACACTGCTGAGGCCTTGTGCCGATATTTGCATGGAGTGAAAAACATTAGAAAATACCCCTTCCCACTTCTGAGTGCTGTTCCTTAGCAACAACCGCGTACAGAGTTTAAAGCAGCAAGCTTTATGTGTGTGAGTGTGCGTGTGTCCGGCAGTGTCGTACTTACTTATTTTGCATCATGTTCATTATGACCCAGTCTGAGGGGTAGACGTTTTTCCCAATGAGATCTTTAAACATGATAAATGTTTCCATTAGGAAATCCTGTAAGAGAGAGAAAGTTTTCTAAATGAAAACAGTTATTCTTCCCACCTCAAAGATAAGAGCAATCTGAAATGAACTGTTAGGAGTTTGTGGCTTTCAGGCGGAGAGCTTTCAGATGGGTTTTTAAGGTCAAGGTGACTCATATATTTCCCTTTTGCAGGTGGCTCTTGAGACGTTTAATCCAGTACTAAATGCTCAAATGTTGCAGAAGAATGAGATTTTCTTGAGTCTTATTTTTCAAAGGAAACCCATTCGTGTGACACCAAGATAACGACAGGCATAAAGTATTCCTGTGTTAAAGCATTACATGACAACTTGGCAGCTAGTTCCATTATACTATTGACAGATGATGAGCTTCTACTTCTGCCATCAAATTCTTCTCCCATTACTTCATAACTTCATGTCAGGTGTTCAAAGTCATCGATTCATTTTTCGACTGAAATTTCTGGCGTCTTTCATTTTCATTCAAACTGTCAATCCCACAGCAGCGTTCCCTCAATATCAGTAGCAGCTAAACACCTCAAATATAAATATGCATGTGAATCTATTTCTGGCTGTAGATGTTTTACTCTTGGATGAATCCCTGCGCTTTGTGGTGGCGTGCTTAGAGAAAACAACTGCAAAACAACAAAGTCCTTTGGGCTGCAGCCAGTTCTGAAATGTGGATATGGCCCACGCCAGCTTCAGGAACAATAAATCTGTGGAAAGATCCAGCTTCATCACAGTGATTGTTTATCCTGCTGTGGGAACTAGACAGGCAGCCCCAAACAAGCCCTGTGTACAATCATGAAGGTCAGAGAGTTCTATTCATGTTCATTTCTTTTTTTCGGTCACCTGAAAAATCTCACCAGTGCTTTAATAAAAACACTGAAATAACCACTGCTTTTCAGGGTGAGTGAGTTGCACAAGTAAGTAATAATCTCACTAATTCTATAGATTCTTCCATGGGCATTCATTCATTTAAAGCCAAACAAAAGCAGTATTTGAAGACAAAATCTCTGTCCATTTATAAAGATTTACCTGTAATATTTATCAGATTCTTGTCCTCCCTGTGAAGCTAAAGTTGTTTGGTGGGGTAAAAGCAAATTGGGGGATTTTCCTACTTGTCAGACCGGAGTAACATAATGCTAATCTGGCAGCAGATACTAGGGAAATACCGCTTTGAGGGAGGAATTATTCAGAGCTGAAATCCATAACATCAATGAGATTTATCCTCCTCCACAACTTGTTGGCCGCAACGAGTGATCTGCTTCCCTTAGGAGTTACTATCATCAAGAGCACGCAGTACATGCAGTAGCCTGAGAGCAAGGACTAACACAAATTCAATTTCATACTTTATTGTGGAGAAAAAACACTTTTAGAACATAGATAATTTAACTTTTGATTTCTAGAGAAGACATGGCAAAATGGCACTAAACCACAGGCCTGCATTTGAAGTTATGACCTGACAATGCGTATCTAGTAGACACGGACACGCTGATACTCACCACCACATCGCTCCTTATCTTGCCAAAGGTGTTGATCAGATGAGCATAATGATAGTCGTCCATCTGCCTCAGCGTGGCAGTCATGCTGGCCACGAAGCTCCCCTGGAAAAGAGAAAGAAGTGCCTTCAATACACAATCAAGTTCAAATTGTAGGCTGAGGATGGAGTGACTCTGTGCCCGTGATTTTGATGGATACTGACTAGCTGAGTTGATTAGATCTGAGTACTGAAGCAGGCTTGGCCTTCCAGGTTCGAAAAGGTAGGCACCCTCACTCAGTGGCCGATCTCATTAACCTGCTGCCCTCCACTCCCAAGCTCTTTGTCTCCACTGATTATAACGCCTGTGAGGTCCCTAAAGTGCCGTCTTCACTTTTCAGCGAGGCCATCCTGGCTCTGGTTAGCGTGCTGTGCGTGTGCTGCACAGAGCAGATAAGGGAAGTGTGGTAGGATGGGCGGAGAGAGGTTGACGGTGCCAGTCGAGTGGTGTGTCTGGCTGAGACACGGAGTTGAGCAAGTGACTGGAAATGTATGGACGCACTTTAAAGGGGGCCCATCTAGACCATCAGTGTGACTAGATGGCGTATACATTGCTAAGAGTTAGGCGAGAAATGCACAGGAATAGGCAAATTAAGTGAGGGATTTATCCAGATGATCATGATAATCAGCTACCAAGAGACTCATACCGAAACAAAAGACAAGTAGAGAGACACAGATGGCGAAGAGAGGCTGTTGTAAGGGTATTCACCGGGGCGTTATTAAACAAACAAAAGATGTAGTGCAAATTAAAAATAAATCAACAAAAGTTACAGGATTTGCATAAATAGTTTTAAAGAACAAGAACATTTATTATTGGAATAAGCATAGACAGTTTTACCACACCTGGCTAATCAAAGAAATTGCACCAAAGATAAGAGAAAGTAATTAAAACTGCTTAGTCACAGAATGCATGAAAGAGCATCCAGATTAACAGGTCTAAGGTCTGACAAGCGTTAAGTTGCATGGGCAGGTGCAAGACAGGTGACTGTCTATCTGCAGCTAAAAACATGACGGCGGTAACACATTGCCGGACTGAGAGTGACCTTTCATGCTCACAAAACCAATGACCTATGAGAAACTGATTTTTGAAAGGAGAGGAAAATAAGGCTAAAAGGGGAGGTTTTCAAATGTGACCCCTCTCAAAGTCATATTCCTACAAAAAGCCTCCGTTCGTGTGTGAAGACAGATGAAAGGCAGCTTTAATGCAAGATTTCTTTTCATTCATGCCATCTGTAAAAATGTAATGAATCTGAGAGGAAGCGGATGTGTAGTTTGAGCTTTGGTGTACAACAATGCCACCGCCCATTTTCAACAGGCGAGTATCGGTCCATAACTAATCACCCGAACAAACCCCAGGTTGGGACGTTAATCCGGGCAGGGACTACCTCTGTGAAGTGAGGACTCTGTTAGTGCAGCTCATCCGATGGATATAACTCAGCTGCTTCATGGTAGTTAATCCTCACAAGGCATTCTGTTTCGCTGGAGAACCTCTCCTTGAGCTGTAATTAGGCCTGACCCATCAAAGCACGGCGGAGCTGAAACGATGCTGAACACTCGCACGCAGTCTTACCTCACCTGACCCTTCTCTCCAGCTCTCCTTTTTTTTCCCATCAATGTCCTTGCGGTTATAGTTTGCTCAGTTTTCCGTATAGCACACTGTACGATTTTAAAACAAAGGTTAATTATCATTACTATCAATATGTATGGGAACGACATCACACCACATCAACAC
>JAOXYL010000030.1:5297236-5313445 GCA_028564955.1 Terapon puta
ACACACACAGGGTAGCAGCAGCTGCTGTCTGGAGAGCTGCAGCTCATTACCATGGTACCTGAGGCTTAAAACAGAACTAGGGGTTTCCCTGTGAGAGAGTGAGGGCCAGCTCTGCCTCCAAAAAAACATTCAACCAAGCATTTACAGCTCCACTTTCACATGATCAAGGTTTCACCAAGAGTGCCATTTCCCTCCCTCCTTAATTTGTTCGTTGACCCCGACAATGGCACACCGCAAATCCAATTAAGTCTGCGAGGAAAATTCCCTGATGAAAAACAAGTCCTCTCCTGCACAACCCGTGTTAACTTCTAACTAGCCCATGACAGATGGATGAAAAGCTATGAGGAGATCAGGCAAACAAGCTCTTGAGAGGGCGGACAAGCAGATGGAGTCTTCTTCCCACACAAAGAAAAGAGCTGTGAGGACTCGTGGAAATTGAAACGACAGAAGGTGAATGGATTGGAATTAAACTCTCAAGGTTGATAATACATGACGAGCATCACTCTGCAGAGACGCGGGCGAGGCGGCGACCGAGACACAGGTGTGCGCGCAGATTGGCGAGTCTCATAAACACGTCCGGCGGCGTCCTTCTGGAGAAAACAACTCGCACGCTCGGCTATGGAGCTGTGAGGGTAAGTGCAATCTGAGCCGATCCATTCGCGCTTCTGACAAAGAAAGTAAGTTTTGATGTGCATATGCTCTCGGCGGAGGTGAGGTCACTGACAAGACTGTTTTAAATGATGATGAGATAAAGGGATGATGCATGAACCTGCCAGATGTAGCCACAACCGGAGCTGTACTTTCTCCACTGCAACCTTCCCTCCTCCCCTTGCTAATATCTCTCCCTCACTCTCTCTCCCGTACTCCCTCCCCCTCTCGCTTAATCTCTCTCCCTCTCTTTCAGTCTCTTCCTCTCTCCCTCTCTATAGGCACACACACACACACGCTCAGATGCACGCACGCAGAAAAGAGGAGAAAGCCAAGCGAGGAGAACTGCAGCGGCACAATGGGGATATTCTGCCTGCGTGGGCTCTGTCGCTGAGGCGTCCGGAGTTCAGCCACAGTGTGTGTGCATGTGTGTGTGCGTGTGTGTGTGTGTGTGTATGAGTGTGAGAGTGTGTGTGTATGCGTGTGTGAGTGACTGAGTGCGAGCCCCCGACGACGCCGTGCGGAGAAAGGAAAGGGGGAACGGACGAGAGCGGGCGGAGAGGAGGAAAAAGAGAGGGGGAGTGTTGACTCTGACTGGGGGCTTAGAGGAACCTCGCGCCACTGGATCAGAGGACGCCGATGTGCAACAACTACTCCAACTACTGCCGCCGCTGCTGCTCCGCCTGCCTGCCGCTGCCTGCCTGTCCCCTTAACTTCTGCCATGGCATAGCCCCCTCTTCCAGCTCGCCTCTAATCCACCAAGGAAACGGGCATGCATGGGCACAACCGGGGATCTAGGCTATCGCATCCTTTACGTCAGTAATTCACAGTCTGAGGTGAGTCGCACTTCTCTGCTCTCCTCCTCTCCTCTATTCCACCTCTCTGCCTGCAACTGCAAGGGACGAAAGTCTGTTCAAATAACCTCTGGAGGGGGAAATCCAAGGGATCTGCTCGCTCTGTGGGACTGAGCCCGGGATAAGCCAAAGGGAATGTTTTCACTGAAGATTTTCCTTTTTAGTCGGCTGATCAAATATCAAATACGTGTGGCAGATGAAAGGAGGTAAATCTCAGATTGATTTTATGCTTAGTTGCCTCTGCCGGGGTGAAGTGGTTAAGGCAGATTTCAGGCTGCAGCTGTGGAATGTGCTGAGTTTATGAGACGATTCGGTCAGTTCAGAAAACTTTAAACGTGAAAAAATGTTTACATGTCAGGTAAATATTGTGGGGGGGTGGGGGTGCTAGTATTAGTGCTACTGCTGGCTGACATTTATCAGATCTGGCAGGTCAGTTTTCTGTTTTTCGAGAGGATTTTGATCCAGATTTAACCTGACTGGCTTCGCATACATAGCTGAAACAGTGCTTGCGTACAAGGGCTTGCATGATGCTGCATTTCCTTTCAGTTTTGCAGCTGAGTGAGCGTTACATAAAACACACTGATATCTGAACCAAAAGAGAAGAGAAAAAAATTAATAATTGGAGGATTGGAGGTTGCACGAAGCTGTCATCCCATGCATGTAGCGCCGTTTTTGAAGGCAGGTGGCTTGCAGCACAGACGAATAGGTAATGAGAGCTGGGCATCAGACGGCCGCGATTGATGACCTATCTTAATCTAGATTAAGACATTGGGTGAAGTCACCATCTCCCAACAGATTGCTGGAGAATGGGTGTGTGTGAGGGGGAAAAAAAAGAGAGAGAGAGAGAGAGAGAGAGAGAGAGAGAGAGAGAGAGAGAGAATGGGTTGCCTAGGACCCTTACATCTCCACTCTCCCTCCGTTGCCACACAAAATGCATGTCAATCCCACTCTTCCCCCCTTCCATCGCTCTCTGTCTCCCCTTCAACCCTATCTCACATCAACGGCCAGATACAATCTCCCCCCTGCTCTATTTCACTTTCCTCAGACAGTGAGAAGAGGACTGAGGGAAACAGACGAAGATAGATAAAAGAGATAGAAAGAGATACAGAGCAAGGGGGGGAAAGATTGTGAGAAATAATAGAGGGTGTGTGGCAGGAGAAGATATTGAGTGTTCTTTTTTTTCCTTTGACAATTGAAGGGTATTATGTGCTGACACTCAAGAGTGACATGGAAAGTACATACCTGCTGTCACAGCCTAATTTATGTAATGTAAATACAATTACACAAAATTACAGGGTATGGATGAAAGTAGGACGTCGCTCAAGAAAAATAAAAAAAGACAAGACGCATTTCCCCTTCATCCGTCACTGCCTGTCTTCCATTTAGCTGTCGTGATGCATCTGTGAGAATTGGGGACGGGCGTCCAGGAGCGATGGGCGTTGATGGCCCACCGCTTCAAAGCTGATCTCCCATTTTAGGAATCGGCGGCATCGGTCTGCACCTCACCCTGCAATGGTCTGGGGAGAAGGAAGGAGGAGGACTGGCTGCTCTGCCACGTACACATGCGTGCAGGAAGGAAGTGAATGCACGACACCCCTGTGCACTGTCACTCCGAATGCAGATGTTCATGAAGCCACGATGCAGCCTGGTGTCATTCACACAACAGACAGAACTGGCAGGAAAGAAATGTAATGGAGCTGGTCTGCACAAATAACATTTTTTGGGAGGATTTTTTTTTTGCCTCCACAAACCAAGCAGATATGACAGAGAGTGTGAGAGTGGGAAGAGGGGGGGGCAATGAGGGAGAGAGCTGGGTTTCCAAATGAGTGGTGAAGTGGGCATTCACCTCCCATGGCCCCGCTCGCTGGGAGGGGTACTCATTCATCCAGAAAACAAATCGCTCTCCTATAAAAGAATGACTGTTTTTTGGAAGAAGCCAGATGTTACCTTTCATGTGGTAATAGGATTATTCATTAAGAGTCAGATTTTTTCCCTGGGAGCGCTAAAACAACGGCACGCAGTTCAGGTGAATCGCGTGCGTCTGTTGCTGGAGAGGAGAGGAGGTGCGTGTGCGTGACTTTGGACGTCTGTTGCATACAGACGAGGAGGCTTCGCACCTGATCCCACCTGGGTGTTGTTGCCAGTGTGTGCTGGTGAATGTGCGTGTAAAGCATGTGTTCCCCACTGCTTTGCAGTAGGGGCCCAGTCAGCTGGGGCTCCGACAGGCCCAGAGGCAGAACAAAGGAAGAGTTTTGTGTGGTAAATGGAAAAAGTGGAGTCTATGTACTTACAGCTCTATTGTTTTTTATTTTTTATTTTTAGTGCTACAAACGGAAATTAATTTAAAATTCACCTGTTAATTAATCTTAAATTAACTGTTTTGTCTATAAATAATGCCAAACACCCAACATAACCTTCCAGAGCCCAAGACAATATCTTTACATTGCTTGTTTACAGTGGCATAAGAGTAAAAATCAAGTTTTTGCTTGATCGCTATAAAAGATCAAGAAAACAATTATCAAATGTGCTGTGGATGTTTCTATGTATCAACAAATCATTTCAGAGATTATTACTTGTGGCTTGACTGTAAAGATTGGTACAGATGAGGTCACATACAGCAGGAGGTCAGAGGGCAGGGTCAGCTGTCATGCAGGCTGTTAGCGTTTTATGTGAACCATTAAAAATATGCCCTGTGCAGTTTCCTTGTTAACAAACAAAAGTTATTTTTGCATTCAGACGATATCCTTGAGGAAGTATCTGAAATCCAGCATCGTTTCCATCCATGTTTACTAGTTTGCATTTTTCTTCAGCCTCCCTTTGCTGGCGCATTGCAGCATAATTTGCCGTGTTACCACCACCTGTTGATCTGTGGAGTAGTGTGACATGATTTTCATGGCTGGGATCCACTAGAAAAAAAACAAAAAAAAGATACTACTGATCTGAAACTCCACAGGGAACCTCTGACTCTGTGCTCTCTGTTGCACTGAGCACGAACATAAATGTGAGATGAAACATTTGAAGGGTCTTTGTGTTTTGGGGATGAGAGCCGAGGGATCAGCATAACAGTTACTGTGTGTGTCCTGCAAACAGCCACTTTAGAAAAAAATACCCAAACTGCCACTCACATCATATTTTTCTGGGAAAGACAGTAAAAGCCTAACATGTATTTTTGATTGTATGTACAACTAAGATGTTCTGCAATGTGCATGGACCTTACCTTGCACATTGAGCACCGTCTCTAGAAAACATTTTTGCAGATGATTGTCAAGTGGCTTTATACAGCCTCTTGCTCCACTATATGGCTTTCATGAGACCCAGTTGGGCTGACAAAATGATACATCTCATCTACAACACAGAATGACATTTGCCATCTCTCTCCTCCTCCTGGTCTCTGCCTTTTCTTCTCCATGGCTACATCTTCCCTCTTCATCTCTATCTCTGTCTATTTCACTCAAATTCAATTCTGCTCCATCCAAGCACAGTGAAAACCCTACGTCCTTCCTCCCCGCACCTGTTTATTCTAGTCTTTTCATCTTCTTCTTTTCCATCCTGGTGTGTGGTTGTGTGCATGCATTTGTGTCTTCTTTGCTGGGGATGACTAGGAGGAATCTGAGAGCAGCAGGGGAGTTCTCTAGTTACCCATCAGCTTTGAAACCTCAGCGTGTCTAGAAGGCAGAGAAAGGGGGAGACACTGAAAGGGAAAGCAACAAAAAGGGGAGGGGGGGGGTAGAGAACGAGAGGAAGGGAAGAAAAAACGAATAACAGAAAGAGGAGATGGGATGTTCTGTAGCAATACGAAGACGAGAGGAAAGGAGAGAGTGATCTGATGCATCCTGATTAGAGCAGGCAGCCTCTGCAGCATACATCCTTTTTTTTTTTTTTTTTTTTTTTGGGAGGTTTGATCTCCATCTAGTCTGCGCGTTCACTCACGAATGGATTTAGAGGCTTCCTGCGAATTCACAGAGCTCACAAGAACCCACCTGGATGCACAAAAAAAACTAACTACAGAGAGCGAAGAAATAAAAAGAAAAACAAGGGTAATTCAGTGGGGACAAAGTGAGTAAAAAATAATGTGGCCATGTCCATAGAATACAATACAAGAGACTAATAGATTCACTCTTTCATGTTCAACTGTGCAACAGGAGGAAATACAAATATAAATGTTTTCTCAGTATAAAATAAAAGTCTGAAAATGTATATAGACTCTCTGAATTGATCCTGTTAGGGTAACAGACTTCTGACAACACCAACTTAGTGCAAATATTATACACATACTGTATACAATATAACATTAGCTGAGTGATGTGGCCTCATCCATAAGGTTTGTTCATCAGTTTACAGCCGTGTTGTGATTGCTATTCATCAGATAAAATTAATTCAATATACAGAACATACTGACAATACACACATTTCTCATACTTTACTTCACCTGTTACATCACTGTCATATTACAGTTTCTGTCAGTGATTGCATCTAGGACATGTTACACACTGCCTTCTCCTCTGTTTATAATTAGGACATTTCTAGCTCTCTGGACAAAAAAAAAAAAAAAACGCTCCTGGTGTTATTTAGTCATTACTGCAGCACTACATGATGATTCTGAGCAAAATCTTTAAAACGGTGCCGAGCAACAGCGCAGCGGTCCATGACGGCTGAGCAACAATTACAAGAAAGACAATCCCTTAAAATCCTGTGATTTCCAGTGCCTTTCCATCTGACGGCATTAAGCTATCATTAAGTGACAAAGGATTTGCTCCGTTTGGTGTCAGCCTAATGCACTGTACTGCTGTTATCCCTCAACGCTGACCTGTACAGTCAATCACTCGGCTATATATACCCTCACATCAAGCCTTGAGAGCAGGGGTGTGTCCAAGCCCGCTCACGTGATGCAGCACAGAGACGGACAGAAAATAAAAACCAATAAACCCGCAAATGACCCCAACAGCGGAATCTGAAGTGAACTACGAGTCTGCATGTCTTTTTTACTGCATAATCAGTGTGCTCTTAAGAGACAGATCAAAGACTCTTCAAAACACTACTAAGCCCCGTGTAATTATGAGAGGAGGCTGACAGAGGAGAGAAAAGAGGAAAACAAAACTCAAGTAGATAAAGTGGGATTACAGTAGAGTTTGGAACTTCCATGACTGCGATGGTACCGCCACACTCATTTGCTCGAGCAGCGTCTGAGACTCTGCCGCGTTGTAATAATGTAAAACAGCAACGTTAGGAGAGAAAGTTTTTTTTTTTTTTTTTCCCTCCAGTTGATCACGTAGCACACGGGGAAGACTTGGAGCTCGCTTTGTCTGCAATTCAAAAAACGCCATATTGGCTGCTCACACGTCTCTGTGATTTTTATTCAGGAAATAAAACACAGTCGGGGCATCGCTGAAGAGAGTTAAGAGGCGAAGATTTCACATAATACGAGACTGCTGAACATCTCATTCAAAAACACGGCATTATTATGTTACTGTTTCCATGAAATGCGGAAAACCGGTGGAGTGTCGTGAGGTCGAGGTGAGCTTGCAATCGCAGTACCAGCAAAGGTGTTTGATAAGAACGACGTCAGAACTCGGTCAAGTTTGTGCTGAATTCGGTAAAACATTGCTTTGTCAATGGGGCACTGATACGATGAAACAGAAAAAAAAGGCCTTCCCCAAACTGTTGCCAAAAAGTTTCTTCTCTTAAATATCACTGTATGCTGTCGCATCAAGATTTCCCTCAAATGGAACTAAAAGGTCCAAACCATGAAACCATATAGTGTATGATTAAATAGCTAATCAAGCAACTAATCATTCACCGCTCATAAACTGGCAAAAGATTTAAGTGATGTAAAACAAATATTAATAAATAAATGCTTAAATAAGAAAGGCTGTTTAGGCTGCTGTCACTAATTAACATGTATAGCGATATTTCCAGCATTTAATCAATTCAACGGTTTTGTGATGCATACCATATTAATGAATTTTCCCTTCGGTAGAGCAGAAACGATAAAACAAAATTAGTCAGGCTCAAAGTTACGGTAAACAGCCAATCCCCAGGTTGAATCAGGACACTGAAATTTCCACCTTTTAAGATTTTACGCCCCGGCAAGCAAAAGTTCAATTAGGCAACTGCCATTCACAAAACTGCCGACTCATATGCAGTTTAAAATAATGCAAGTAATGGAAATTCCTGTTTAAATTCGAGGTGTGTGGCATTAAATGAGCACGTGCTCCGAGCATAAAGACAGTTTCCATTAAAGAATAATGTGGCGCATTACTGCAGAATTGTCCTTGCAGCACTCCAAAGACGAGACGAATTAGCAGGGAAAATCTTCCCAAGAACCAGACATGCTAAACAGGCTCTCTTGCACTTGTGTCCCTAGAAAAACCCAAATAATGACCCATAGTGCCACTGTGACAGCCATGTGATTTGTGCGGTTAAAAACAAGGTCAGATGTGAACATGTCTGATGTGTTTTGCCAGGCGCACATGACCCTGTGAGATCTGTTTTTGGCCTGTCCTACTGGGTAGAAAATAGTGGGTCAGTTCACTTCACTTGCTGGCCCCTAAATTGGGGGGAAAAAAAAAAGTGGACGAGGGCCACCCTAAAAAGGGGCAGTTGTCACAGCCTCGCGTGATGAGTCATGCTGTTTATGCAAGAGGCCAGGGGGTGGTGTTCTAGCCGGAGGTGAGAAACGAGTGCTGCTGCAGTTGCCTGGGTCCAAACCCAATGGGTAACAAATCGGATATGTGGAGCCAGGGACACAGCATACAGCCCGCAGTGCTGACATGTCAAAAAGGATCACATTTAAATGAGGATATGATACAATACCACAAAACTGTGCGCATTGTGGGGAAGACAGAGAGGGTAGGAAGTACTGAGAAAACACTGTTGGTGTTTGTGCTGACAAACTTCATTCATGTCTCGGCAGCTGACGTTTAGAGCGGCGTGGCATCTTGACTTGTAACCAGATATAATTTAGCACATAGTGAATATCATTTTAAATTTGATTCTTCTGTTTTATGAGCAATAATTCTAGTTTATAACACAGAAGTATTCACTGACCTCATCTGGAAAAAGGGATTTAGGGGAACAGTTTAGTCTCAAAATGTTATCCTTTTATTCCACAAGCATCGCAGCATGTGGACAAAGTTAATATCTCTGTATTATTTATTCACCTGTTAATATTGTATAGTGTATGTAATTCCTGTATAGTGTTATAGAGGAGCCTGTGCTCTGATACCCTTGTTACTGTTGGCAAAATATCTTCCCTAATGTCTTCTGCGCTGTTCCACAAAAATTGCATTGCACCACACTCCCTGGTCATTGGGTCACATTGGTAATTACCTGTCTGTTGAGAATAAAACAAACACCTGCCTGCACAGCAGAAAGCTGCCATCTCTAACGTGTCTCTATGGGCATGCTGTGCTGCTCACAGACAGTGTTTTCAGTGACATTACTGGGCAATGTTTAGACAGTTTCAGGGGAAGACTGTCAATCTGTAACATCGCTGGGCGCATCTGGCTGTAGTGCCGTTTTAAGTTTCAAACAGTTTCTGTTGTTGAAAAACTTCAATGCTGTCTCTTTTGAAACATGACAAGACCTTTGCAGATAGCGACCATATGCCCATGAGATGTCTTCACAGCAAACATCTCTTGATTTCTCAGTGTGGAAAAAAAAATCTGCTCTTCAGTTTTAGAGAACTTGTTGTATGCAGGAACATTAAAGCTTTCATTAAAACATACACACTATTTCCTTAGAAGGCAAATTGACAGAGCATCTTTTGCTGAAAAACTGACTGAATTATTACAGTGACATGTAAAAGTGTTGTATTTCCAGATTATGCTGTAGGTCTATAAGAGGCCATTAATGTCTGGAGATGAGACTGTTGTGTTAGATCTTAGATAAGATAGACAAAGATAGCTGGCTGTCTCTCTCCAAAGAGAGTCAGGGACTGAGACGATAATTTAATAATACACAACCAGGGCGATAATGTGATAGAGATGACAGTGAGACAAAATGTCCATACTATAGCTCCCAGGTAAGTAAACAGATATAAAATAGGAAGCAGTTCCCTGTTGACAGAGAGGTGTCAATGCAGATAAGCTGAGAGGGATAATTGTCCCTATCTGATTTAGCATCTATATGAGCGTATGGAGTGTTTGCTTATTGTAAATCCGTAGATAGAAGGAGAATTATATGTCTGTCAGAGCATCAAAAGGCAAACTGCAGGATTGTGACCCTGTTACTATACCTGTGGTAGTCGGGGAAGATAAATCATATTATCTCTGCTTAGGATCTGTCTCCTTGGGGGGTTGTTGTACAGTTCTTTTACAAAAATGTGTCAGTTTCCCATTTTTTTCAGCATGTTCTCTTGTCTCCTGTTCATTTAGAAGATGGAAAATGAGGAGTTTCACATTTGCTAAAGAAGTGCAAATCTGCCTTCAAATAGGCACTAAATCTTTTTTTTTTTTTTTTACTAAATTATTAACACTGAGTGGGAAAGGTCAGACAGTGAAAAGCCCTTCTGAACCTAATGGAAATAAACTGCAGACCTCAGACACCGTCTTCAAAATAGTAAGCAGCGCGTTGCTACTGTTAACTAAGTCTATCTGGGTATGTGAGAGTGTGTATGGTTGTAAGTGCAGTGTCTGATAGCGAGTAACAGCTCCTGCAAAAGCTTCTAAACAAACGGTTACCCAAGCACTCATCCAACTTGGACGTGAGAGAGGAGGAACTGCTAGTGAAACACGCTTTAACTGGCAATGATAAATGGAGGGATAAAGGGGGAAATGAAAAAAAAAAATCTGAAATTGGAGTTATTGGTTTCACAGAGAAGAAGATTAAATGCATTATGGAAATCTGCTCGGATTATTTTTAGGGCAAGCTGAAACCGTAACCCTTTTCAGTAAATAAACACAGAGGGACTGGCAAGCTTAAAAAAACTCAAGCAAAATGTAAATAAAAAGGGGTTTTCTTATATATACTATACGTGCATATGCATCACCAAACCTTCAGTGTCACTCTTAACTATTCTTGTTATATTATCAGGGGTAGGACTTAAAACAGTGAAAAATCTGCTCCTTGAGAATTTGTATTTGCTATGCTTTTTGGCATGCATAATGACAAGTGCCTGATAAAAGCACTTTTTAATAATATTCATTAAATAACTGCACAGGTTCCTCCTGTCTCCCTAAGCTTAGGGAGCGTGTGTGCTATGTCGAGTGGGATGTAATAGTGAGGCACGGGTCTTTGTCTAAGCCATTCATTACCGATGATTAACACAGAGTCTTTCTCCATGCCTCTCAGGAAACATGGTGAGCAAGGAGGGTGGCAAATGCATGCTCACCAACTCAGAGTCTGACTCGGAGGCGGCGCCCTTGCCCTCCACCTCGCTGGCGCTGGAGGTGAAGTATTCCCTGGAAGCCAGTCGGCAGGTGAGGAAGAGAAACAAGGCCCTGCAAGTGCGTTTCAAGGATATCTGCGAGGCACAGAACGAGCAGAGGGAGGCGGAGTTGCAGGCAGCGGGGAAAGGTGGCAAGCCGATCTCATACAAAGTGGCATACCGCAAGTACATGACCGTCCCCGCCCGCCGATCCATCCCAAACGTCACCAGGAGCACGGGCGTGCAGACGTCCCCTGACCTGAAGAAACGCTATCAGACCTTTCCTTTTGAACGCAAGAAAGGCCACACCTTTAAACACGTGGCGGCCGTGGAAACTTATAAAGGTCAGAATAACGGTTTTGTCATGGAGGTGAAGCAATCCAAGGCTGCTGAGCAGGGTTTAGATGAGGAGGAGGAGGAGGGAGCCTGCGGGGGGAGTGGAGTCCGGAGGACCAGGGCTCTGCTCCATACTAATGAGTGCATTGCCACAGTGGAGCAGCACACTGCACCTGATGGCCTGTGCTCTGACGCTCTGCTGCTCAGTTGCTCTGCAGACACAGACTGCCTTGCAGACACACAGAGAGGAAGCGGAGCCGGAGCACAGGCAGAGTACCAGCTCTGCAGTGTCCCATCCAAAGCCAGGACAGGATTACAACACAGGGAGGCCGATTCAGACCGCTCGACCAAGAGGCAGCTCCTCAATCTGGAGGAGGGCTCGTCCCGAACCCTGCCGGACAGGGCCTCCAAGGTTACGGGCCCCATAGCCTGGAACTCCCTTACGCAAGTGGAGTGCCTGGACAGTCCGTCTGTGCGGAGCAAGCGGAAGAAAGCCCTGCAGCTCAACGGGCTGCAGAGTGAGACGCTACCACGCTCCAGCAGAGGCTGCACGATACAGGCACAGTGCCACACAGGACAGTTATCTGCCCGGCCTCTACGGGGCATGGAGGAGCCTCTGTCACCCTGCACAGGTGGTGAGGCTGGTGGGGCACCGCCTGACCAAACACAGGAGGCCTGTAAGCAAATAGTGCCTATGAATCAGGACGGGGATGTTAAAGCACAGCTCCAGGCCATGGAAAATCTCATCAGTTCCAGTCAAGAGACCATCAAGGTGCTGCTGGGGGTCATCCAAGAACTGGAGAAAGGGGAGGCCCACAGAGAAGGGTAAGACATTTCACATATAGGCTGTGCTTTACACTAGACTTTACCAATTAAACTTTTTCTCTGACACCGATTCAAAGCCCTTGACTTAGCGTACCTGCTGATACAGACTTGATACCAGTGCTTCCCTTTTCCCCAAATTTAGTATATTTACTGCTCATTGCATGGAACACAGATGAATCATTTTGATATGAGCATTATGAGGCCAGAAATCGCTGTGCAAGCAGAATTTTATAACAGCGTTGACAAAGAAACTGTGGATCGGTCACATCAGGGCTGATGCCGCATCTGCTTAATAAGGTCAAAAACAGGGACTATGCTGATCCGGTGAATTGGATTGGTGCCTCCCTACTTAACACTGGTGTCAAGCATATGTTGGCAAAAAATAGATGCCATCTATAAATCAGGGCATGCCGTGTGCAGGGTAGGAGACATCAGAAACCCAGAACACGTTCATGATTCAGGATGAACAGGAAAAGTACCCTCTTGATGTGTCACATTATTTCCAGATCTTAGGGACAAGCAAGTACGTGTGACAGCTGCTCAGCAGAGCCTTGACTGAACCACCCAAAGAGTGCGGAAAAAGAGATCACAGTGGCATGTGGCTGGGATGATGTGGCTTTCACCTGATGTGCCCTGCAGTGCTATTACAGCACAATGTCCTTTTGTGATGATTTCCCTCCAGATATGATGAAGCTGCTGCAGAACTTATTTACAGAGAAATCAGCTCACTCAATTTTGCCCCGGTGGTTTGATGAACCGTTGTATGAAACACTGCCACTATGAATGTGGCCTTTAAACCACATTCATCCCAGGGCTAGGAAATGGCAGACATGCTCTCACTTTCTTTGAATGGAACTGATGTAAGTCACTGACAACATAAATATCTGTGAGATAAGTTTTAACACAGTCTGTATCAGACAGTAGTTTCCTTTAGAATTATAAGATTAATAGTCAAACATTGATCATGTTTATATGTGGGGTTTTAATTATCATGCTCAAAAAATTATATGAATTCAAAAGATGACAACGAGTTATTCTACTGCTCAGACAAAATACTAAACTAGACATTTAATAATTGCCCTATCCAGCTGCATGCCATGTTTATCTAGTAAGTCCAAGGCCTTTGAAAAAGCCATGGCCTGTGAAAAAGCCATTTACTGTCCAATGGATACTGAGTATATACAAAAGGGCTGCAGATAGTATCTAGCTCGCTGAAATGGAGGATTGTCTATCCAAAGGGATGAGGCAAACAAAATGACCAATTTACTGAGTGAATTGCCAGGGCTCTGCACTCAGATCCCTATCTGTTTTGACCAGCACTGTGGCGTGGTCCCGGGTGAGAAAATCCATATAATCAACATCATATCAACCCTAGAGTCCAAAACCTGTGGCAATTACACACACACACGCACACACACCTGTCAAGCTCATAACCAAGAGGCACACAGCCATGAAGTGTATCAACTTGACCAAGCGACTGGGTAAAACTTCTCTTCAAAAGGGCTTGAACAAGGAACCGATCTCACAACAGTGTGAGTTTACGCCATCTAAAAATGCAATTATCCTCCTTCAATCTCGCACAAGGCAGCCTTAGTCTCCTTATCGCCAAACTCATAAAAAGTGTGTTGCGAGTGAAAAAGTAAGCAGACATGTGGTGCAGCATGGGGAGCCTTCTCTGTGTTGCAAAGCACATCTGGCTTATCAGATGTGTCTAAAGTGGCAGGTGTGAGACGAGAGGAGAGGAGAGGAGAGGAGAGACAAGGAGAGGAGAGACGAGGAAAGGAGAGGAGAGACTTAATTTGTCAATGAAAGTTTATTTAATGGTGCCATCTGGCCACATACATAAGGAAACAATGACATTGTGTTTCATGCATTAATTACAAAAGCCTGAATTTAGTTAAAGTCAGTGAGCAGTATATAAGCTCCTTGTAATCCATCTGAGCCCTACAGAACCTCTGCTTTTCTTTATGAGAACGGCCGTCTTCTTCCTGTACATATTTCCAATCATATTCATCATTCATATTTCCAATATCCAAAGTTGGATTTTTAGCAAGCCCAGCAAAAATTCAAATGCTGCTTTAGTCACACTACATTAGCCTCGAACACCCCTTACATAAATGTCACTGACACAACAAATAGAGGTGCCCACAGGCTATAGGTGAACTGTGAGTGCAATTACATCTGATATATAACTGCTTATGTTACATGACATTCATTTTTCTTGGAAGGAAATGCAACGCTGAGTGCATTCATCACTCAAATGTATTCACGACATGCCACTCAGACATAAATTGAATTTCAATAGCTAATGTGCTGAGACTTATGAAAACACACACAACCCCCTCTGACATGAGGTACACATGTAGAAAAGAAGTGTCATAAACTGCAGGACCGAAGTTGAAATCAGTCAAGATCAAAAAGTCAATTCAACTAGAAACTAGCAAAAGTAAAGCTCCTCGCAATTTCACTTTTATTTCTCCCTTTTCTGCATCTGTGCAACCTCAGGATAAAGACACTCAGTGTGTGGAAAGGAAAAAGAGGAAAAGAAGAAGAATAGAGCTGCAAAGTGAGAGAACCCCCTGGTCCCTCTACTATTTTTTTACCACTTCAAATTCCTATTTCAAAGTTTTTCAGTGATATCCTCAATGTTCCTGAAGATAAAAAGCATGGGATCTTTTGGGTGTAGAAATCAGTTGGGGGAAAAAACAAAGCTTTAGCAAATTCCGACTATTTCATCACTGAACAGCTAATTAAGTCTTAGTTCAAATATCCGAATCCAAATTTTAGGCTGTATAAAGAGTTTATGTAAGTAAGTTTATGTTACTCTATTTTTTTGTACTGGTGATTTATACAGGATAGTTTTATGCAAATATCCTAGATTTGGAAGTGCTGAAAATACACCTGACATTGTTTGTGCAGAAAAAGAGAGGAACTTCCAGATCCCAAACACCCGAAACAACACGTCCAGCTTTGCTCCTCGGCAAGAACAAAGATGGCCGCAGAGAAAAAAAAAAACATTTAGAAAGCAAGCATCGAGGGAAAAAGTAAGTGAAAGCGACAAGGAAGGGTGACGCTGCATCTCCCTTGGTTATTGTATTTCCAAAATTATATGAAGAGCTCTCACCAAGCTGGTGAAGAAAAAAAAAGGAGTTTGGAGGACACTGACTCGCGTTGTGTCCCTGCACACAAGGTTTGCCTCGGACACAGTGTTACGGGTATGATGCAGCTCTAGAGTACATCATAGGTTGCATCCAACGCCTCAGGAATAAATTTGCTGCATCATCAGCTAGTGTTGGCAGACCAGATCTAATTAATCACATTCGAGAGTACTTGTTGCTAGCCCGTCTATTAACACCGTGTATGTGTGCATATTTTTATATCTTTGGACTCCCACCCACTCAGTGACCTTTGGGAGATCTCACCAGTGGCACAAAGGGGTAAGGTGTATAAATACACAGTTAATGGCACTTTTGGCATCGGTCTCTCCAGGGAGGCCTGCTGAAATGAGCTCTGCTCTTTTATTTTCTCTTATCAACTCAGTGTGAGACAGCGAAGGGCGGGGAGCGACGAGAGATGGAGGGAGAAAGAGATCTAGACAGCATGAGGGCGACAGATAGAGAGTATGAGGGTGAGTTATTCAAAGGACGCGACCCAGCTGCCCGTGCACCCCATCGGCTACTTATCGATCGGCTCATCTGGGCGGAAAGTGAAGATGGCCTTGAACTTCCCCACTGCACTGCACTGTCACCTCCTCTCCAACAGCAAGGCCTTTAATTACTCAAAGCCCTTCAATTACTCCATTAATCCAACCTGCAAACTTCCAAGTAAACTTCCAATCTCGCTGCATTCATCCTCTTCTAGGACTCCCCCATTACCTCATTCTGCGACAGCCTTAAATAACAATATTGATATTAACACGTCTAATGTTCTTGTCAGAGCCTATAGTACAGAAAAGAGTAGATAAAGAGGGAAAATTTATGACGGCGGTTTAATTTTTATTGGTGCTGCACCTTATGGGCAATGTGACAAAAGCCCCTGAGAGAGAATTGAAAAATGTCTCTGCTATTACAAAGATGAGAAATTGAAACTTAACTTACAACATTAACCTCCACGAGGAGAAGAGCCAGTGGACTCAGTTTTGCAGCAAAGTTCATTGGAGAAACCCTTACATGTAACAGG
>JAOXYL010000030.1:5365277-5375504 GCA_028564955.1 Terapon puta
ACGTGCACCCCCTGGGAGATTTGGCACGAGGGATGGAGGGAGAGCCGATGGCACGCATGCCTTGTTTTCTATCAATCTGCGCCCAGCCAGCCTACCTCCTTTCCCACCACTCGCACAAGAGGGCCAGCTGACTCCCTGGCCCGCTAGTGCGCCGCTGCTAAAATATTCCAACACTAATGGCTTCTGACAACCAGCAATTATGAGGAATAACAGGCCCTCGTCTCCCCCAGCCACGCTAAGAAGATCTGGGGGGCAGGTGCTAGCTCTAGCAACTCTGCCCCCTCACTAAGTGGCCAGGATTCATGACAGCTCCAGATTTTTTTGGAGAGAGGAAGAAGGGAAAGTGGCCGAGGTCTGGCTGCAGGTGAGAGGGCTTTGTGGGGGTGTGCTAATATGTCAAGGTGATGAGAAGTCACTGTCCAGCATCTCACTACACAACATCAGAAATCCTCTGAGACAGAGCCAGAATGATAAAGTCCAGAGGCAGGAAGTGACCAAAGAGACAGAGAGAGAAAGGACAGAGAGGAATGGCGGAGATAAGATGGCTAAAAGAAAGAGAGATGTACAGAGAAGCGCAAAAGCTAAACTTAGTAAACCCGTTACGAAACTTCAATGTGAGTAGCTACATTTAGCTTTTATCAAGTGTCTTGTGTATGAGGCTTCTGTTACGTAAATGGATTGGTGAAAACAAAACGTTTTTCTCTTTTGATGTCGATGACCCTAAACTAGAGTTACGGTGAATTAAAGAGAAACTTTCTATCATCAAAAGAGCTTACCGAAACCACTTTAGACATTAAAGTGACGGACAAGGAAGTGAGCGCGTCTCTCATCTCTGAAACAGAATTCTCTTTCAGCCAATTAAAATCCAGGAAGGAAGAGGGAGAGTTTAACTAATTAGCGCTGATCCCTGGAGAGCAAAACAGATGAGACTGATGAAACAGAGAGGAGCTCCAGTGCTGTGAGGGCAGCACGGCCATGACACCCAAAGATGTGATCATGGTCGGCTGCTGTCACTGGCTCCAATCATTACAGCCCAAAGAATTCGCCGACCTTGATCGCATATACACAGTTATGTTTCGCTGACACTGACTGGGCATTGAACCTGCTGAACTGTACCAAACTGCATTTAACTCACAAGTTGTGTACTGAATCTTAGCTCCTGCAGCAGTCTTCTTTACAAATGCTGTATTTGTTTCTCCAACACCTATTCATGCACAACCTGTCTGCTGTAATAAACATAGTGTTGCAAGGTCACATGGCCAATCCATTTTGTATATACATCACAGGACTGCACAAGGAAATGAAGGCTGTAACCCTTCTGTGCTTAGCACAGTGAGTTCCTACACCTTTTCCAAAGTGAAATTCAAACACTTTGAAGGTGCATTTTCAACACCTTTCGGCTGTGTGGAAAATGATACTCAAATGAATAAGGCTTTCTCTCACTTACATTACTTTTTAATTTCTATGTTACGATAATGTTTAAAATGGAATACTATTCTAATTTTGAGCCAATAAAAACAAACAAGTAACAGATATAAGTAATAAAATAGAAAATGTAAAAGATGCATAAAAAATCATACAGAAATTGAAACATTCATAAGTAATCACAATGAGACAATCAAGCATTGTTTGTATTGTCAAATACTGCACCATCTGACAGAAGTCAAAGGCATCCCTGCTTTCTGTGCCTTCAGAACTACATTTACAGTACAATTACCACTGATCCTTACGCTTCCTCGGCCTGCTGGGCCAAATCATAGATGAAGCCTCGCAATCTAAGACTAATGTGTATAATTGAGGCAGCCAGGGGTAATAGCGCTCTCTTCTGAGTCGTTGTTTGCAAGAAGCCTCCCCGTGACCAGGGATCTGTCATCTCGAATCACTCCTTCATCATCAGGCTTCACAACCTTCACTCTCACACAAGTATACTGCATAATAGGATTAACATCCTTAGATTTAATAAAAACAGCCTTGCAATCAAACATTATATGTTAGAACAATGCTAACTAATACAAAACTGCTACAATATGTGGCTATAAAACTCACGACAGAGTCAAATCAAAAGTCTAAACAATAACAGTGTCATTAAAAGTGGACATTCAATGACACGTGAGCAAACACTCCCACAGACACAGACCTCTTGCCCCAGTTCTTCCCACACACTCCTCATGTCCAACCGCACTAAATCTCTCATATTCCCCATTAACTGACAGCCTCTGCAGAACAAGAGGTAAAGTCAAGCAGGGGGTGGCAATAATTAAACATCAGAGAAAGGGGTCAGTGGCGAGAGGCTCTGGATGAAACAAAAGCTTTATTAGGACATTAGATGCTGATGGGTTGGCACATGATTAAAAAGTAGACAGCACTTGGAAGCAGAAGTCCATTAAACATTTTCCAACTTACAAACTGGCAGCAACCATAATGAGTTATGCTTAATTGTCTGTGTCTTTCCGGTTTGAGAGACTGCAATGAACTGTGCAAAGCTGCAAACCTGGGTGTCTATCACAGGTACGACTGAAATTAAATAGTTCATCGATGACCACCAACAAAATTGAATTGATCTCCGTGCCAAGAGCTGCAGGTTTTATCGAAACACGTTTATTTTGAGAGAGCGGATAAAATTATCCTTCCAACCTCATCAGCAATCACGCCAGAAGGGGAGAAAGCTGATTTCACATCCCTCATCACTTGCAACTTTCAAACTATGCTGCCCCACATTGCCTGCCTGCATGCTTGGGACTCCAACTGACCCTGATAATGATAAACGTGGACTCCCGCAGTGGTGAGCCAAATTTCTGGGTAGTCAATCAACCACAAAGCACCAAAATTCCATTCGGTCAATTTCTGACAGGTGGCAAAGGCGTACGGCCTGGCCCCGTGTGTCACACTGCTTTATAGGAGTCCTGGTCAGTTAAGCAGCGTGCTGAGCTGTGCAAGATTAAAAAAGCCTGGTAAATCACAGGCTGTGTCAGCGGCTGATCAGCTGTAGCGCTTTTTGGCCTGGAGAGCGAGTCTGACCGCAGCTAAAACGCAGAAGAAGCAGGTTAACGTTCCTCGGTCATACCTCCAATTTCTTGCCGTCCTCGTCGTAAACGGACATGGTCACCTCGACGTTTTTGGGCGTGGTCTTGCTCCCCTTGTCAAAATCCCCCTGAACCAGAGTCACGTAGATGTCGTTTCGCACATCACCTTTAGGGAGCAGAAACAGGCAGGTCAGATCTCCACAGTCTTTGCACGGATGGAGGTTCACCCATTCATTCATTTATTTTTAATATACATGAATATCACTGCATAAGTAATTACATTTTAAATAGCATAAGTGTACATTTGGCACTGTATATTTTATGACTGACTTCAGTCCATTACATAACTAATGTCTTAATCAAACCTTAATGAAGTATGATATCTTCTTTTCCTCACTCTCATTTTCTAAAATAGTACCTCTTAATTCTAAATCACTTTATGAATGAACAATGTATTCAGCCAATACAATATTAAAAACGAGGCTTTCAAAGACAGACAGCCAAGGTAAAACGCTCAACCTGGCATGATGATCTCAGGGAAGCCCATCTTGCGAGCCACAGCTGTTGATCGGTCCACCAGGTGAGGGAAGTCCTTCCTTATCTGATGGATGTCTCCAGGAAGCAGCTTCAGAGTCACCCACAGGCCTGGCAATGCATTCGAGGCAAAGAGGGGAGGGACAGAGATAACAACAGGACAGCGTGAGAGCCGACTGCCCCAGGAAAACTCCAAAAAGAGAATTCTTCTTGTGCTTTCCGCCGTCAGTGACATCTAATATCTCTGGGGCAAGGCTCTAAATAGAAGCTACCCTCAGGGATGCCATTAGGAAAACATAATAACAGAGGAAGTGACTGTGTGTGTTTTTCTTGTGCTCAGTTAAACGTTCAGTATAGTAGAGTGTACAGAACCGGAATGAAAAAAAAGACTATAAAGTCTCTATGTGCCATCAAAGAGTTATGTCACTGTGACAAAGAAAAGTACAACTAATTAATTTACATGTTGAGGCTAGGTGGTTGACGCCTGTTTGACATCTTAACGTGTTTCCAGTATATGAGAACATTGCATTTCTGCTATGCAGGATGATTAACGTTCTTATGGGTCTAAACATAACATGCCGTTACTGTAATGACTGTGAAAATCACACAGACCATAGCTCAAATAAAAGCCGTAACACTGCCAGAAAAAGGGAAGCAACTGTTCTCCATAACAAACAAACCAACTCTTGGTACCCTAAATGGGAAATTTTGAAGAAAAAAAAAGAGAAAAAGACCATTTTTCTAGCCCACTGCAAAATTCATGATAATGTCTCCAATGCTTCAGACTTCTTCTTTAGGCACTCTTTGTTTTTATGAGAATAAGTGACACTTATGGTAGAATATTTCAATTGTGCAGTAATTCCCAGGCTTAAATAATTGGTCTAGGGAAACTTAAGAGGAAAGTCTGAATAAAGGCTCTGAATAATTCTGAAACAAAAGGGCCTTCAGGGGACCTCCATGGGTCATATTTCCTAACGATTTAACACCAGTGGCTGCTCTGCTTTTCTCCTGGTTGAGAGGAAAGCTTCTTTTCTGTAGACACTGCATGGTGTGCCAGCTTCAGCTGCGTAACCACACTCACTCTTAATTTTCTCTCTGGAAACAAACAAAGCAGTGTAGACAAATGCTTCTGAAGCGCAGACTGGAAGTGATTAAAAGTACGGCAACCAATTAAAGAAGTTATCTTGTAGTCTGTACCCTTCACAGGCCACCAATCTGAGTGGTGCTTGTGAACCCTGAGGGTTCATTCACTTGCACTTTACAGGCCCCATATTGTTATGAGTGACACATCTCTCACTAGCCAAGCTGGAAGCCTTTTGATATGCAAGCGTGACCGAAACAGCTGCTCTGATGCTCCGCTGTTCTTCCCAGTGTGGGCCAGAGCAGGCCTGACATTTATCCAAGTACATCTTCATAGGGCATGACAATACCACGGAGGCTGTCATGTTGTTCCCCCCCTCCCCAAACCCTGCCAGCTCCAATCCCTTCGATGGTTCTTCTAAACCACAGATGTCAAATCACTGATAAGATCTAGTCTTTGCAGAAGACTTGCCAGCTTAATTAACAGCTGGATTACTTGGATCCTGTAGTCATGGAGATGAGGGCAACTATTTATAGTATGAGCAGTGATTTATAGTGTGAGCACTTGACAAAGAATTATGTTCTTATTAGCAACATGAACAGTTTCAATGCCCTGCCAGGATGTTCAGAGTAATGGCACTTTGAGAGAATGGGTCTAAAATGTAATATGAATAAAACTTAAAACAGTTCACCAAGATGCAACAAAGGTTAAATCTTGTAAATATTAACATCAAGACCTAATTACAATTCAGGCCTTCTTTATAGGGATCTTTAAATATTTAGTAGAGACAAAGGATGAACAAAAGAGGTGTAATCTCATGAGAAATTAGTGCCAGTGTTGAAAGTAGCCATAAAGAGCCAAAAGAACGTTTACTTCATCTATTCTAGTCAGGTGCAGGCTTGTAAGTTCTGACTTGCAGGTACAGAAGTTGCAAAAGAGACGAGGTGAAAGCTGCACACTTACAAACTTTGTAAATGTGCAGCTTTTCTGTTTTTTTTTACTGTATTAACATTTTGGCAGATACCTTATTTCTCAGTTTCTTAACTATGCAACATGTGCCTACGCAAAATAAAAACTGTGCATCAGCGTTATGAGTCTACAATTTCACATTTTCTCTTAATGTTAACCAACTTAAGTGTCATTAAACCATCAGAAGACATGTCTACAAGAATCCAACATCAAGACGAGTTGTATTTAATTCATAAGTGCTGGATATTGGCTGACTTGTTTGACCATGAAAACAGAAATTTTGATGGCAGTAATGTTGCGAGTTTCATCCTCCCGCCTTGGTTCTTGTGTCTGAACCTTGCACTGTACCTTGGCCCTTGTGATTGACCTCTTTGGCGGTGATAACTTTGTTGATGACTGTCTGGAGGAAGTCGTTCTCTCCTGCCACCCTGGGTGAAAAACGGGAGATGTTCAGCTGCTTGTGGCGAATGGCGTCATCCAACGCTAGCCTGCAGTAGGCACACAACAGGCAAACACCACGGGGAAGGAGAGATGGCGGAGAAAGAGGAGGAGATGGTGGAGGAGGAGCGGGGCAGAGGAGCCACAGAGTGATGGTTGTGAGGAGGGGGAGTGGGGTGAAAGAGAGACAGAGAGAAAGAGAGAGAGAGACACACCGAAGAGTGATGCGAATACCGTGACAGACACAAAGCCGCTTGTTAGCAGTTAACAGTGAGCCAGGATGGGTAATGAAAGAAACACACAGAGAAATCATCGTTTAGGAAATGGTGTCCAGTCAGCATTTATAGCACCACTGCAGCAGTGGGAAGCTTGACCTGCCCATGGTCAGTCTAGGAATGTTTTCAACGCAGGAACAACACCCAAGGCCACACGTCCAGAGTATACCCAATCTGAAAACATGCATCTAGATATACATCTGTTTTGGGAGGGAAGCAAACTAAAATATAACATCCTGTTTTGTGCTCCACGGGGCTTCAGGTGTGGATAATACAGGGATGATTGAGACGAGTGACGTAGAGCGCGCAAGAAAATAGCAGATGTGATCGCGCGTGTGGCAGCTGTGAGAGAAATGTGTGCAGTGGGGATGACACATGGCACATCTGCATACACAGGACTCTAACCAAGCAGAAGGAGGAGAAGACAGTGGTGATGTCAGCATGGAGGAGGCAGTGAAAGCTCGCTTCGAGTGTCTCCTGCGCCTCCAACCTTGAATCCAAAACCAATCAGAGCGAGGACGTAGAATAAAAAGCGACAAAAGGAAGTTCATTCACGGGACAAAGCACCGTAGCACAACAGGAACAAGGCAGTTTTTTCCCTGTTGTATGTATGTAAAACCTTCTTTCAATACATTTAGATCAGATTTTTACAAAACAGACACAGTGGAATTTTCTGCCAATCAACTGATTGAATATTTTAGCACAACATGAACGCCAGATTCAAATGCATTATCTAAATGTGAGTTTGCAATCATGCCAGAGATGAGGTCAACTTCGTCTCAGGTTTATAATGAAGGATTGTCCGGGGGAAAAAAGAGAACAAAAACTATGTCAGCACGGAGTCGATCTATCTAGTCCTTTTCTGAAAGCAATTTCCATTTCTGTTTGGATGCCAGGAGTCTTTCCAAGTTACTACGTCAAACCTCCTCCCCCACCAGAGTGACTCCTTCACTTCCTGCCTCTGCTGGCCTAGAAAACGCGTTCAATATCGGGTTGCGGAGCTGCTGTATCAAAACTTCATCAGTTAAAGTTCAGTGGCAAATATTCACACTAAACACATAAATAACCCTTGTAGAGCCTGTCCTTCTCCTCACACCGGAAGGCTCTAATTTCCATGATTTATGCCCACAGATAAAACCGTTAAGTGAGGTGATCTGCCAGCTAAACTGCCTGAATCTGAGGCATTTCCAATTATGCAGGAAATCACGTTAAGGAAAAGGTTACTCTGGCTCTGTATGCAGTCCTACGAGAATGGCAGCAGTTAATGAGATTGCCTTAATTGAGTCAGGAGGGAATAGGGGAGCGCTACTGTCTTAAAACCCCCGCTAATCAGCTGTCAAGGATTCAAGACATGAGAAACAGTAAAAAAAAATAAAAAATTACAACTGCTCTGTCTTTGACATACTATACATAATCAAAATAATGGAAGTAAGTGTAAGAGCAGAAATCTTAGCAGCGTGGCTATTTTATGCAATATTACCCCAAGCTTAAAGGAAGTCCCTTATGTATGAACGTGATTTATTTTGTGCTGCTGAACAATCCACTTACGGCTGGAATGGGATAAAGTGCTGCTTGTCCTCATCGTCCATTTTGCCCGTTATGATGTCAGTGACATCCATTACTGTGGGAAAAAAAGCAGAGAGGGTTTAAACATTCTCAAGGCCTGCAGAGTGAAGCGTGGCTGTGAAAGAGACACAGATAACAGCATGAAGCAATGGGCGCTAATTAAAGCAGATGCACCGCTGTGTTGGTTTGTGCATGTTTCAGGTGAATTCAGGTAAAATCCGATTTCTGTAACCTGCATGATGGTCACAGAAAGCAGGGGAAATGACGCTTCTGTAAAACAAATCTCAGATTTCACTTCTTTAAAGGCGATATGGACGTATCTGCTTAAAGAGAAACTTCACACACTAAGAAAATATTTTTTCCTTACTCCCAGTATGTTTCACCTTGCTGCAGTATTGGTGTCTTCAGTTGTGTGATATCATCACTGGGTGTCTATATGGGTGCAACAGTCTACACTTCTGATCTCACCCAACCAGAGGTGGTTGTGTCAGAGGTGAACCAGGGTCGAAACATTCAGTCAGAGACTGCTTTTAAGTTATTCTTTAGATTTCTCTACATTTTCACTTGCAGCTGTGTACAGAAATAGGCCTTGAGGTTCAGTCACATTTACCCTCCAACATCTTGAACATGATCATTGAGCTGAGCGATCTTACGCTAAAATAGTCTGTGAGGTCAAAGCTGCAGCTATCAGTCTGCTACTATAACAAGTCATAAGATGCCACAAATGATTCCAGAGTTTCTAAATATGTGAGGCATCAAGGCAAGTGACATTTGACAAGTGTGCAGAAGTTGAAAGCAATGGTGACCTTTGATGCACACAAGTGAATGAGCGGTCGAGCTAATTCTCAGTGACTGCTAGTGAAACAGCATTTTTACTCTATTACCTTACAGGCCAGAGGTCAAACATATAAAGTCCTTTATAAGTGGGTCAAAGAGAGTAAATGTCAAAGATCTGCCTCTCTATCATGCTGTGTAACACAGAAATTATGATGACGTCTAAAGATGAGCCTCAGCAAATCAGACCATCATTTACCTTCTCTTCAAGTGGCACTGGAAAAAAAGACACTGGAGAAGGGCATAATTTTCTCTGTTGGAGAACTGTGGGCAATACGCCAATCTAATTAGTTTACGATACGCCTGGCAGGTTGCCAACAAGGCCATAAATCAAACTCTAATTCCTTATTTTACTTTAGCAAGATATCCATGAATTTTAGCTAAATACATTCACTCGTCTGGGCAAGAACTTTGGAGCAATACTTAGTTTGAAATGGGAAGAAAAACAAAAGGATCTGCTCTCAAGGCTGACGTACATGGAGAAGATCAGCGTTTTTAAAAAGGGAACCTCTGACTACTGTATCATAATTCATACCCTGAGTCTCTGTGTAGTCTGCCTTACCTGCCACTCCAAAGGGTCTCCTCAGTCCTGATGTGAGCTTCTTGGTGTTGTTGTCTCGCAGCTCCATGCGCCCCACTCTGACAATCTGACACACAAAGCTGATCTTCTCTCTCTTCAGATCTTCGCTGCCTAAGTCCTGAGGAGGTAAAAACAAAAAAAAAAAGTTATGAAAAACTGCTGATGTTGTTTCCTTGGAGACGATAACAATGACTTATACCGTGGTTAAGGGCAAACTTTTCACCACAAATTGCTTCAGAAACATCTGTGATTGTGTCCTCAGATTCATTTCCTGTGGGCAATACCTTCCAAAACTAGCAAAATGCTCCCACTGGGTGCATGCTGACCCCTCTGCCCTTGGGCTTCCATTAGATAGAGGTGACTGCCTTGGTAAATACATACAGCGAGCCGGGCTCTTTCTGAGAGAGCTTAACAAATACAGGCTCCACAAACAGGCTCCCACATGCCTCATAACATGGCTGAATAAACAGTGAACTACCACTGGCGGACACACACACACATACACACACACAGGGACACACATACTTGCAAGCGCACTCACCGTGAAGACCGACCGCAGATTATGAAGCTGGTCTATGTCTTTCACCAGACCTGAACTTGACCATTTCACCAAGTAGTTTTCACTGTGAGGGAGAGATGACAGGGGGAAGGAATTGCATTATAATCCATCTCAGCGACTTCTTATGTTCACATTAAAACATCTATGATTTGGTGAGTTAAAGGGAATCAGTTGAGTTGCATTAACTATAGCTTCTTTCAACACTGCAGAAGCTTGAATGTTAATCCAGACACCGATCCGCTTGGGAAACAAAAATGCATGACTGATGTTGGATGCAAAAGAAACATTCCACAGTCGAGCTGCTCTACTTGTGATAATTTGCTGTCAAAATCCTAAAACAATAGCAAATCCCTGGGAGGCAGGCAGGC
>JAOXYL010000030.1:5379459-5398415 GCA_028564955.1 Terapon puta
ATTCAAAAGCAGAAGTGTAGAAGTACTAACCCACTGCCCTCGACCGTGGCCTCTTTCAGGTGTATATAGCAAGCAGGAAATATGCCCTAGAAGAGGAAGAGATGACAACGCAAACTATTTACAACGAGTTACAAAAGAGACAGAAGTTCAAAAATATTAAAAAAGGAAGTAAAGCATAACCTCTTGGATTAGATATGAATGGGTAAACCCTTTGTTTCCTGGCCACTCACCTTTTTGGATTTTCTCCTCAGCCTATGCCCTCTGTACCAGTCTGATGGAGAACAGAAATGTGTTAAATGTAAGCTGCTTTTCTCATACATGGGACACAAAAGGAAAAACCAAAAAAACTCAATAAAACCCTGCACTAAAAGGTTGAATCAATTCACAATAAAGAATGAGATTAAACCTGAAAATAACACACTCAATGCAACATTGAAAGAAAAAAATGAAGGTTGCGGGGTTTCTACCATCATAATTATTTTTGTAAGTATATTATCTTAGTGAACACATGTACAAAAACTTGACAAAACAGAAAAGGAGGTGGTGATGAAAGGAAAATAATATCCGACATTGGCGTGTCAGCTCCGATCACGCCTGTCATCAGTAAGCCTGCTCTCACCTTCATATGTCTCAAGTATGTGCACTGTGTCTCCAATCTGCAGCGACAGCTCCTCCTCTCCCCGGGCATCATAGTTATAGATTGCTGGAGAAAGACAGGAGAGGACAATATAAGAGGAGGGAGATATTACAGGAGGAGGAAAAAGGCAATAAAGCGTTCGGCTCCCTCGTGGCGCTAATTGTGTGCCACCGCGATGTGTAGTAGAGGCATCACACACATCCACGGGACGTCCGCCCACGCAGTCTGACACAGCCGTGGTCGGGCCTGGCACCACCGAAGCTGTAATATCAACACATTTCTGCCGCCCACTTAAGAGAAAGCAATAATGACGGAGAACGCCAAAACTGCAATAATGCCGACGGAAAAACAGATTTGCTCAGAATTACAGGACAGAGATGGAAGATAATGGAATCGTGAAGCATTCCTGATTTTCTTACGAGCTCTCGAAACACGACACAAACAAGGTGACGTGACAAGATGCTTGTTTGGTTTTTTTAGTCAACACTACAAAAGCATATTTTTGTGAACAGGAATCAATAGTGCACAGTACAGTTGCTGCCAAAATTGGCTGGAAATCACAGGCATCTTCTAGAAAGTTACACACTGCCAGACCTCCGCCAAGTTTAATCGAAATCTGTTTAGAAAAAGTGACATATCCTGCTAGCAAACAAATGAACAGATTGAACAAATGTGGCTGAACATAAATCTGCACAGAAGGAGAAAAAGCTCCAATCAGGAGTCAGTGACACATTTAAAAGAAAAAAACTTCCTTTACATGTAATAAAGGAATCAGTGGACACTTTTTTTGTAGATCTACCAATACAAAACAGGCTATTTCGTCTGATGTCATTGATTTTACAGCTCACACACACACACACACACACACACACACACACACACACACACACACACACACACACACACACACACACACACACACTTCACATCTATTATCTGTCGAGCACCACCAACATGTCAAGGTCATGTTAGGATGACGATAAAACACTTGTTCCCTCACTCAGTGAGAGGTGAACAACATGTCGCTGTCAAACCAGCCATGACCGACACCTGTCTTTGAGAAAGCCTACAAGCTCCCACACACACACAATCTGAGCGCAACCTATGCACTGACAGCATGACAGGTGGCTGTGTTGAGAGGGCACCAGCGGGGAGAAATGAGACGAGTGTGCGTGCATCTGAGTGTGTGTGCGTGTCCCGCTGTGGGAATGCATGCAGGGCCACTTCAACAGAGGTTTCCAGAGGTGAATGATGGCTTAATTAAAAAAGACCATCGCCTCAGGCACTGGAGCCTTCCCAGCATGCGGATGGTACATCAAGTGAATCGACTGTTTTGTCCCACAATCGCCTGCCATCAGAGGAGCTGATTACATTTCATTACCATATCAGGTGGCACACTGCCATGTTTGAGGGATTTTTTTTTGTTACAGTTTAGCTTTTAAGTTGTTGAATTATCTGGTACAAAGCATTCCTGCTTTTGTTGCTCTTGCTACTGGGGAAAAAAAAGCGTTTTTTGGATTCTCCTCCCATGTGAGGCTTTCCAGTCACAGAGCACCTGAAATTAAGCGATGTGTACTGAAGTTATACTTTGTGTTTTTACCTTCTGCTCAGACAAAGTAAGCAAAAATATTTTTTAAGTCTTGGGTGTTTGCTAGCATTATTGATTCTTCAAAGACCAGTTAATTTATCAATTAACTTAAAAATAACCACCTATTATTTTTATGTCTAACTCTGTACAGGGTTAAAAAAAACATTATGGATTAAAGCACTGACTTATGTCACATCACATTTACAAAGTCTGCTCTGATTACAGAGAACTGCAATTAGCAGAAGAGTGTGCATCAGCTATTGCAAAGGTCAGATGATCTTTGAAGAGCGTATAATTGAGTAATCAAGGCACCATAAGGCAACTTATGAAACAGGTCCAGAGAGGCCACAGAGCTAGTAGCTGAGGGACTGGCCCATCACTTGCAAACAAAGTAAAGAAGTTTGAATTTTGCCAAGAGGAAATGTCTCAAAAATAACAGCATGTGCAAAACACAAACAGCGAGGCTGGTCAGTGGTCATGCAGACCCTCACCGAGCCTGACAGAGACATTTCATGGGTTGTTTGCTTAACGCCACCGCAAACACAGCCTTAAAAAAAGCCTGCAGTTATGTAATGCCTCTGACAGGCTGTATCTGATGTTCAGCATGTATAGCATCAATCAGGCAACCAACCACTTCACCATTTAGAGGGCATGAAATGCCGTGTGCAGCCCGTTTCATTCAGCCCTGTGTTGTTTTGTTATCAAAGTGTACGCGCGTATACACGTTCATGTCCACAATGCATTTTGCGATCCCCAGAACAATATGACGAGCCCGGCGAATCCACCAGAACACGAGCCGCGGGCTGACAATGCAACAAAGACCCCAGGAAATGAATTCAGTGGTACCACGCTGGGATACAAAAGGTACCTACAGGGGGAGAAAGCAACAAAACAATCAAAAGGGAGGTGGGATTAATCTGTGTGCAGCCATCAGAGAGCAGCCTAGTCACTGTACAGCGGGGTGCGCTCAATTAAACCATCATTAAGAGTGGCCAGAAAAGCCTGTAAAGCCATCAACTGCTGCATCTGTGTGTTTGTTTGGAACTGGGTCACAGGTCCAGCTGACTCAGCATGTTATCTAAATGGCAGGTGCTGAGAGGGAATAGCCTGAACAAACAGCTCCGATAGGGACATGAATCATCATATTTCATGAGAAAATGAAAAACTGCCCCTGCGATCGCCACCAATGAGAGCGGGCCTCATAACAAACGGATGGGAGCTCAGAGAACTGGGGAGATTCTCGCCGGGCGAGGAGGGGCGATCGCAAAATGAGCACAAACGACACCCTGGGAAGATGCTGAGTAAATGACAACCATCAAACACAGCGCTGGCACGTTGAGGCAATGACGGTGCAATTTAACTCGGGCACCAAAGTGATTCTCGTCACGTGGGGGTTGAATGACAGCTCTGATTACTCATAAACCTGTATTTGCATACCCGAGGGTAAACCGATGTCAATTTGGAGGCAGTGAGGGAGAGAAAACCCATCAGAGGAAGGAGACGAAGAGGATGAGGAAGTGGACCATATTCTCCCTGGAGTACGGCATGCAAATGCTTTTCTGGAAACGTGATAAACAGCAGCATCGTTTGCCGGGGCCTCATTACCATACATAACCTCTTGCATAAGGCTGTGCGAACTCACTGAACATTATCATCAGAGGAAACGAGTGAGGAATCAGATTACAGACCTATCCACTTAGCCAGCGCACGTTTACGCCCTCTCCACAATTATAAGCAGCCTCATCTAAACACTGGACTGATTGTAATTCTACTCTTTGGGCTCCCTAATAACCTGTGCTAATCCATCCAGAGTATAACATATCATTACACTCAGATGAGGATACAGTATGCTGATGAAGGAGGGGTGGGAAAAGGGAGGAAAGAGAGAGCGCTCATAGGAAAGAGACTGAGCCTCTTGATGTTTTGTATGAAGTCCCCGTGGGCTGTCAGCCCGCAAAGAGAGAGCTAGCCAGGAAATCCCAGACAAGAGGATTCTTCAGGAGGAGAAGGCAGAGCGAAGCGTGAGAGGCAACTCTCCGTCTGGCTGGGCTGGGCTGCCGGAGAGCCAAACGGGCAGAAAAAATCCCGCAGCGTCTAGCAGCAGGTAGGTGAAGTCAAGGGACCTGCCCAGCCATGATTTCACATCTCCTGCACTCAGCAACTCAGCCCTGGCCAGAGTGAGAGGCCTCCGAGCAACAAATACAGCATGGTTGGGCGACGTGTGCGTGAGTGAGAGGAAAAGCATTTCCCCACAGGAAGCTTTTATAGTCGCCTGGTCAGCAGCGTGCATTTGTATTTGCCAGCCTCTTTTTTTGATACTGGAATCACCAAATTGCACACAGGTCAGATTGTTGGTGATCGGTTTGTGTGCCACTTTAAGCCATAAAAGCAAATGATTAAAAATGAATGCCAGTCCTCATAGTAAGGAAGTAAAGGTGAAATATAGCACTCAAACACTTTGTCAGTGACTGGTTGGCTGCCGAGGTTTGAGAGTTAATCCGTGCTGTGCTTCCTCAACGTGGGATCCTGTTACAGAGGCACGTGGCCGCTGCCCAGCCCTGTCAGAACTCGATTAGCTGCTTTCTTCCGCTGAAATTCACAGAGATCTAAGCTTTTCTCCAAAGCAACAGGTACGCTTGTGAATGCCTGAATGAAAAGTCGTCAATGTCAAGAATAGATTTTTTTTTGCCCCGTTTTGTTTTTACAAGGCCAACAAAGAGGAAGTATTATGCACTGTAAAATAATATGTAATACTGAGGAAGGAATATGAATATATGACAGCATTTATCTTGAATGAAGAGGAGTTAAATAAGCCCACAGCAGACTAAGGATGCCCTTTTCCAGGCAGCAGGACTGAATAGAGGATGATTATTACACTCCAGCTGCACTATGGGTCTCCGAGGCAAGACGCAGGAGTCAGCATGGAGGGGTTCCACACAAACACACCCTCTCACACATACACACACACCCTCTCTCACACACTGAGCACATACTTTTCTCTAAAGGATATATCTGACTGTAAATGACTAACCCAGACTGACTGGCTGTGGAGATCTGCATACAAAATGATATACCTCTAAGTACTTACGAGCATGAAACCACATGACTGTATTATACATTTGACCATATAACTCTAATGCGTTTCAAGTATCTCATCAGAGAGCTCAGTCATTTACATCTGCAGTCTACCGTGGTTTAAATTCAGCTTTCCAGAGGGAAGATAGTACCGTGTGTCTTTTCAGGTGCTGGATTGGTTAAGATGCCATTTCAATTCTCAATATCTCCGTGATTTCAAGGACACAATTTTAAATACTATAAAGTCCTATTCCAGACTGTGATGGTTAATAGCAATCACCTACATTTAATGGCCTCCCTTACACCTCCATTTCCACACATATAGGGGAACCAATGATGGACTTCAGGTTCATTCACACAAGGCTTACGCTCATGATCAGAACATACTGCAACAATTGATTTTTTTTGTTTTGTTTTGTTTTGTTTTTCACACCAACATTTTGAACTAACTGTTGGATCTGCTGTCCATTAAAGATGTTTCTGGTAGTGTGGCGTGTCTGCCCGCTGAGGCCCGGTACTCAGAAAAAATGTCCTCCACATGCCAGCTCACCAAAACTTTAAATAAAATGCTCACATACTTGATAAACAAATTCCCTCATTACCTGGCCATCTGAAGTAAACAATAGCTACAAGCCGTCGCCAAACCGTTCAAGCTGCCCCTTTGACACAAAACCACAAAAGGGCCTCTCTTAAGTCAGTTTAACTGCTCGAGGCTGCTGCAGAAAAATGGCAGTGCAGCACAGTGGACTCCATGGCAGATGACCACCTCCCCATGAAAATATGAGGGGCTCAGTGTAAGCTATTAAAAAGATTTTTAATTTCAGTTGATTATGCGCTAATGAAAACATAGTTATGAATATTACATTTCACTTCTGCGAATTGATCCCCCTAAATCTTACACACTGAACCTTTGAAGGACATGACTGGAGTACAAACCAAACACACTCTTGCCTCATATCAACCTGATGTGGTCATTTGTATGGAACAAATGTGGGCTGAGTGAGGTACCGTTGCAGGTGTTTACTGTGTTTCCCTGCTGGTGGTTTGACGGCACTGGCTGCAGTGAACTCTGCGGCTGAGCTGACAGCTATTCTTCAGGGAGCTGCCAAGTGCTGTTGGGGTAACGGGAGGAACATCAGCCTGGGGGGGGCAGAAGGACCTGGTGTTTCCTTGCATGTTACTGAACTGCCTCAACCCTCACATTGATTCACGCTACAAAAAGCCACGTTTCAGACGTAGGGTTGAAAAGCATTGTGTGGAATCTGAATCCCATATCTGCAAATCAAATCGTAATCCTTCACAAATCTGTTTAGCTTTCAATAACTTTAGGTAACAAAGTTTGTGTATGTCTTGGAAGATTAACAAACCTGTTGAATGCATTTCAACTTTCATTATTTTTTTAAAAATATGCACTGCTTACTGCACTAATAAAGAAAACATAACCATCCATAACGCTACAAGAGGTCAGAAAACTGCACTGGGGAACTTTACTATGTAAGAGCTTCCAGAGCTAAGTGCTGAGGATCGACCTATCAAGTTCTCACATTTTATGATCCGTCTATCTCTCTAAATGTTGTACGATGTGATGCATTCATCCACCTGAGTGTTTCGGGGAATTACTGTTAAACCTCTGCCCGCATTTTCCGCCAACTGTTGACTATAAAATACTGCAACTACAGAATGATGGTTTACCATGAAAAGTGATTTCAGTGATTAATTGACTATCAAAGCTGTTGACTATTCAGTCAAGTGACTAATTGCTTTATTGTTTCGGCAATAAACAAAAGTAAGATACTTTCATTGTCACTCAATCTACTGATTTTTTTTTCTCACTTAATTGATTAATCGTCCGATGCCCTTCATGTCCAAAAAAAGATATAGGAGAGATACCTATACACCCCTGGAAACACAAAATTCAGTGTGCTTCCAGGGGTATTAAGTGCTTCAAGGCTAATGATTCATCATCTCAAACAAAGGCCTTCAGCAGGAGATAACTGAATAAATTCCAGAGGCTCACAATAACAGTGAAGTGTCCCACTAGCAAAATGGTTGACAAAAGAAAAGGTGGGTACACAAATATGAGCGATATGCTAATACAGCTGAGAGCACTCATGTAGGCTTGCAGTCCGTGATTCAAAACTCATAAGACGCTGATTGTTTAAGTGAGTCAAAGGATATTTCAAGGACTTGAAAATTTTAACAATTTCCATTTTCCTTAATTATTTTCCGCTCTTAAGAAATTAAGAGCATTTCAAACAACAGAAAATAAATGAAAGCCTCAAAGCATGTTATCAAAACACACAGCGGTGCAGTCCGCTGGGGTTTGCCTGAGATACTGAACTAAAAGGCAGCACAGTGAAATCAGACAATCAGCTATGCAGCGTGCTTGTAACACCCGGGCGGAGCAAAAGCTTTTTCAGTGACGTACAAGGTGGGGAACACGATAATTAATTTCAAGTCCCTCTCTAATAGGGTTTAATAAGAGGTTTAGGCTCTCAGACAGAAGCCCGATGGTTCTAATTTGGAGGCAAATGCAGTCAGTCAGCCCAGGATTGCAAAATACCAACATACCAAATCACCCTTTTTCCTTTTAAACCAATTATATACACAACAGCCCTTTAGCTTTATCTGCAGTTGGAAAGTAGAGATAATGCTATTGTAATTAACCTGAAAGTAATACGACAGCAGCTCAGCTGGGAGAGAGGAAAGCTCCCGGTCTCTTGCTCGCTCGCTCACTCGCTCGCAGGACCAGATTTCTCTTCCCTCTGCCTGGAAACAAGCAGGAAATGCCACTTGAGATATTACTGTAACACAATAGATGGGGCCCTTCCAGTAGGCCGGAGGAAATACTAATGCTTTTTCATGACGACAGGAAGATTAACAATACCTAATTTTTTTTAAAAAATAAGGTAAACAGAGAAACAGAACAGTGTGAAAATATAACAATGTGCAACAGAGGAAGTAGGCGGGTTTGGGGCATGAAGGGAGAAGTTAAGGTGAGGGGAGGAGCAGGTGGAGAAAACTGCGACGTGCCAGATCTTGATGCCAAAAGCAGTAATACCTTTTGGCAGAACTTCCCGCTGCGCGCCCGGCTCCAACACGGGCCTTCGGGGTGCAATCTAACGCAGACCGATAACTCAGCTTCCATTGCCTCTGCAGAGCCTTTAATTGAAAATCATCTTCCCAATACAACAGGGAGCGAGAGCAGAAGCTCATTACAGAGCACGGAGCAAAGCTTTTCACACACAGTTTCTCTCACAGTGGTCTCTAGTGTTGTTTGTGGTGGTGCAGGAGTATCTGCACTGGCTCTGCAAAGCAAACTGGCCTGCACTTTACACACACATCTCGTGGGCTTTAGCGAACATCTGAAACAGTTTCTGTATGACTCAACAGTTCGACGGGCAAAACTTTCAAAATACTATGTAAGACAAAGGAAAGGTTCACTATTTTTATACATGTTTTTAACCAAAGAAATATAATAAATGCTTGCATCTTCGGTTCAACAATGGAAAGAGATCAGAGTTGTGTTTATTCCATCTATGCGCCAATACACAGCATGGGGAAGTAATTTTCAGAATCCACACAGATTAGCCTTTTGCACAGCAAGAAGTAGCTAATTATTTCCTGCCCTGTGTTACATCTCTTGTGATACGAATGCTAATGAGTGCATAATTACCTCCAAATATTTGAGGAAACTCTGCAATTGACTCAGCAAGTTTACTTTGAGACCTCTTTGGTGCCACTTTGCCACAAGTGTTACCTGCATACGATGCAGTGCTTGACCCGCATAAAGTGGTATCTGCTGCATCTCGTAGCGTGTGGAGCGAAGACGGCGCGTGGCACGAGAGACATGTGAAACCTGTTCCAAGTGCATTTATTTATGATCACAAGACTGGAGCTGCGTTCAGTCGAGGAAAAAGTGACACTGTCAGATGAGAGAGAAGCGTAGCATCAATACTCTGAAACGTCCTACAGAAAAGGAGGTCGGGAAGATCAGCGGGGATGTTAGGAAAGGTTGCCTGGAGTCACCCTCTGCATCTAACTGCCAACATCAAACTGTCAAACTGTCTTAAAAAGCACAAAGGGGCCTTCGTGCTCAACAAGGAGCATTCAAAATGATGAGCAGGTAGAGCCGAGACTGCAGCACGCACACTTAGCACCAATTTAGCTGAGGAAAATATTTATTAAAATTAGGTAAGTGCAGCGGCTCTCCTTCAGATCATGCCCACCTCTAAAATATTCTGTGTTAAATTGCTGGAAGAGATGAAGGCAATTAACTTGCAGCATAATCCACTGAAACCTCTCTGTCCTCCTCAGCACCTTGGTTCAGCCGCCTGGAAAAAAACAAAAGACCCAACAACTCATCTGGCCTTAATGTCCTAAGTGAATACTTTTCAAAAGAGCATGTACAAAGTGTGCGAGCTATTGAAAACATCATCATTTGTCCTTCTGAAATATGTGTTTCACAAGCAGACCTTGGGCTTACTGCACTACCAAGGCTGGGTAGCATGAGCCTGACTTTCAAATTAACCACTGCTGGATACGCTTGCTGGCTGGATGATTCGTGACAACTGCAAATGAATCTTGATCTCTTTTCAACCATGAGTCTAATAAGGTCAGATGAATTGTCATTACTGTACATCTCAACAAGATGTGAAAAAATAAAGGAAAAAAAGCTCTGAGTGGAATAGTTTTCTCATTACATTTACAATTATAAACACCTTTTCTACCTCATCACTTGTGTCACATTGCAACTTATCTGGGAGTAGAACAGGTCAGACATGAGCTCTCAGAAACGATTTGCAGTCTGCTGCTGCAAAACCAAACTGTGTGCATCTAATGGTGTATTTATAGGATAGTTTCTTCTGTAACCATGTTTGCAGAGGCCTATGTATTTGTTTACTTTCAGTATCTCATACGCTACGTGGTTGCTCCAAAAGTAGTGCTTGTGGTTTCACAAATGACACATTTGATTTCAATGTAGAGATATGTTTAACCACTGCGTGCCACAGCATGGTTGTACTTTTCGGATAATCAACTTGAGCCTCCTTTAAATTATCATGTGTTTATGACAGCATCAAACTTTATATATGATGTCAAATAAGTGAATCGAAGGAAATTTTATAAGGTCAAAATAATGTAAGGAAAATCCTGGTTGGATATATGTATTACTAACAAACAACAACAAAGAAGCCAACTTTAGTTCAGGTAGAAAACGTTATGGCCAGATGAAAATTCATTTAATGTCTCTCTTCTTCTCCTTTTTTTAAACAAAAGGGGAAACTGAGGTGTCAGCTACAGCAGTGAGATGACTTCATCTAAATCCCTAAAGGTTGATCACAGAGTAGAGCTGCCACTCATTGAAAATCTAACACTGCCTCCAGGGCCCACCAACATCTGAGCTGCAAGCCTCTGCCTTTATCAAGTATTTAGCCAGACACACACATGCACGCACGCACACACACATACACACACTCACAAACAAACACACAAAAGGCCATTTCATCAAATGCCAGCCATACTGAAAGGCTGTCTCTTTCTGCACGTGGCAATCCCAAGCCCGTCTGCGACCACAATCAATGACTGACAACTCCATTACAAGTCCCCGCAAAAACCCATGGGGCATTTTAAAGGTGACAAATGCAACATTAATATGGACTGCAGCTGATAGTACTGCTAACATTATTTATAACCTGAATAGCCTCAGAATGCAGGCCTCTACAGTTTCTCCAAAACACAAGTCTTAGCATCATGGGATTAGGAGATTCAAAACTAATACATTATAATGACTGCAAAACACGACTTTAGGGAAGTTTACTTAAATAAATATGTTGAGTGGAAAATGTGTTCCAGCTTATGGGACTTTAATAACAGCTTGTGTGTTGATGCCGTTGGCGCTCGTCTTTAACTTATGCATACACTCGAAGTCATACCTGCCAACATCTCACAGCTAGGCTCTCCTTAGGTACTTCGGGAAGTGAGTTCTCCCAGGGTGCCGGTCCTTTTAGCCCATGCTTGACCCGTAGAAACAGACGGGTCGTCCAGTGTCAGCTCACCCACTGACAGCCTGGCACAGCCTCTGCTCAGCTGCAAGCTCATCACTCTGGTAGGATAAAGCCCCGGCCAGAGCGGTCAGCTACATGCTGTTAAGAATACTCAATACAGACTGACTTTACAGTCTTATATTCACTGCCAATTCTTTCCTCGAGCTTTCATTTCCAGACATTTAACTTGGTTTCCACAAAGCAACTGCGCCTTATTTTGTCAGGAGAGAAACCAATCTAAGGAGAGAAAAGCTTCCTATTATTTATGGCTAAGAGCACAACTTCAATAGCAATCCTCAGAGAGGATAAAACAATAAAAGAGTGCAGTTTTACATGGCACAAACAAATCATTTATAGCATGGCTATTGGTTGGGCCATCATCTAATCATTAAACTAATCATAAGGTGAGATTAGTCAGGATCAGAGTGGCTTACCATGTTGGCTAAACAATTTCTTGGAGAAAACGCTGTCTAGTTGAGAGTTTAGCTCAATCATAGCAGACTTCTTCTATTAGCCGTTTTCTCAAACTCCTTCCACACCTGCTGGCAACCCTGATTGAATGATCACTCCACACACTCCTTTGGACTGCATTCAGATAAAGGCCCTCAAATGGCTGTGGAAAAAATGATAAAAAATTGCTCCTGTGCCACACTGATAAAAGGCAGTTTCTCTTTTACTTTGTCATAAAGGAAAAGTCCTTTGTCTTAATAATCCACTGGGAATTACATATCTATGCCAAAAGTCATTTTGTCACAGACAGTTCAATTCTGGTGGTGACTGTAATATTGGATGAAACTCTCTGGATGTTAAACCGAGATAAAGTCTATTAATATGAACCAAGAACTTCATACAGTCATATTAACCGCCTGCCTGATACAGTATGACAGCTGAAAGGTTCTTGTATATTAATTTCACCCAGCCGAATCTAAATTATGTAATAACACACGTCCACATCAGTGACCTTTGTTTCACATTGACAAGTTCCACACCATTAGCCATCTGTCAAGCCAGCAAAAGCAGCACAGCAGGACTCCTTTCAGACAAGCGCGCAAGCTGCTTGGCATGTCTGCAATCAATACCGAGGTTGCCGGAGACCACCCGCCTGCGTCGCCAAGCAAACGGGCACGACCCACATCAGTCACTCACACATGCACCGTCATCATACGTGGTCAACCCACATGTGTGCGTCTCCCTGCTGGGGAGGAAAGTCACGGTCCGCTGTGATTATCACAGAGGTCCTCACACCCAGTGATGTCAACTTTAGCTGCAAAAAACCCTCTGCAGTGTCGAATCGTGTCGCCGTCTGCTACTTAACGTCATTGAGGAACCTTGAGTCTTTTAATAGCTCAACTGAAGGAAGTTAAATCTGTCTTTTCTATCTTGTACCATCACACTGAGATGGCACAGATTTCCTGAAGGTAAGCAAAGATTTGCTCTGAAAAGCACTACAGGGATAAACAACATATTGCTGTGTCTGTAAATATATAGAAACATCTTGCAAAAAATGAAAAAATAGAGAAAACACGTAGGCTTCAGAGTGGTGATAACATTTGTCAGCACCAACCGGCCTCTCCAGACGTTACAGTGAAAACAAAAACAGCTGAGACCAAGAACGGGCATAAGACGGCTTTACAAAGGGTACACATGATGATTTCACAGGAAGCTGACTCACTTCTGAATCACAACATTACATTTCTTGTGCTCTCCAGATTTACTTGTTCTTTGTCAACGGGTTAAACATTCTCACTTTGTAAAGACTACGCTTACAAACACCAGTTTGTCTGCATTCACACACTAACTAGTCATTACAAGACAAACGTTCGCCTGTGTTAATCCAAGGTTAACATGTTCACAACTTCTCCTTCTCTCTCCCCACCTTTCACCCCAACCTTTCGGATGACAGCGACAATTAAACAAGATGTAGAAGTGTTCCAGCTTTGTCTCAGTGGTGAGCCAAGAAGGAATAGTGTGGAACCACTTAGCTATGCACTGATTAAATAGGCCAGCTGTCATTTGTCTTAGCCACCATCTCACAGCAAGCCATTGGGAGCTGTACTATTAGAATTGCCTCAGCAAGCAGCAGGCCCACAGTTAATATATAATTCCCTTTCAGAATGAATAATAGCAAAGTCACACTGACCTCTAAAGAGAGAAGAAGAGGGTGATGGCCAAAGTTTTGACTAAGATGGTGTCTAATGACTGTCGAGACAATGAAGAGTGAATGATCAACACATTCGAGTCTCTAAACGTTGTGTGTGAAAAGCTTAGTATAAGAGTATTGTGCCAAATACTATAAGTAACCAATTAGTCACGATTCAAGTTTTAAAGATCTTTATGTACTTTATTTAAGTAGGATGAGGTCCCAGGTGAAATTGGTGTATTAAAAATAATCCAAATAATCCGACAGCAATGTGCACAAACTCACACAATTAGAATTAATGATGTTAGCTTAACTCCAGGTGATGGCTCAAGAGGGCTGCACACTTTTCACAGTCAGCTCAGAAAGACGCCGCTACCAATCATAACCACAGACACCTCGGTTACCACACCAAAGGAGCGATGTGTGGAAGGGGAAAAAAAAAACACATTGCACTGCAGCACTTTGCATCCTTTAATTTGATCGCTGCTCTCCGCTGTGAAAACACACGCAATTTCTGTTTGTGCAGTTTTATTTATGAGCGAAAGGTGCCCGGCTGATCATAAACACCACCTGGCTGTAACGCAGACCAAACAAAGATGAAACTGTTTGTTACCCTTCTGACAAGGAGTAAAAAAAAAAAAAAAAAAAAAAAAAAAAATCACTCCCCTTCTGCTTGTCTCCAAAGCGTCTCCTTCCATCTCTCCGCTCCTTCCATTAATCAGCTGCTTTATTTCACTCTAGTAAAAGCACTCTGCCTCCAAAACTTGTCCGCTCAGCAATTTTTTTCTTCTTTTGGACAAAGTTTAAACACAGCCAGAAAGGAATCAGCTGTCTTGTTCTTAAACACAGCTTGTGTCATTAATATTGTTGAAAGCTTTGTTATGTCAGAATAAAGAGCGGCAATACCTGGCAGGGAGTGCGGCACCGACGAGAGCCGCACCTTTTCGTAGTTATTGTGCCCTAAACAGACACGAGACGGGGCACTTTGTGAATGAGATGCGATGGAAATAGCTCCTGGCATATAAAAGCCAAGAAGTGAACTCATAAAAGGGAAATGACTCAAATTTCACTCTACCGTATTTTACGCCGAATAGCTTCATCCCAGGGTGACGGTAAGATACGAGGCGGGGAGTTTTAAAACACATGGTTAGAATTTATGCAGCAACTGAGACTGTGTTTTAATTGCAACCACATTTGTTAGCTTGCTGCACTTGTGGGTGGGAAACGGGCTTTTTCTTGGGTGCAGGGCGTCACAAATTAGTTACGGCCTTGCTCGAGGGACGAAGTGTCTGCGTCTCTATTTTCTGCTCCCAATGTGTCACTCACCACTAACCTGTTCCAAATGAGAGATGTCTGGGGTTGTCAGTCCTGTTGGCCCGCAGTATGCCACACACATACGTCGTTTTAAAAATATGAATCATAGCCACACCAGGGCGGGCGTCTTGAGCTCAGCGTGTGCATGTGTGTGTGTCCGATTGTCCTTTTCGATAAGCTGCCAGCCTTATGATCTGACCTACAAGAGGCGGCATTTCCTCGTTGCCCAAACCTGAGACTGCGAGCCAGTGAAAAAGTGGAGCGTCCACATGTATTTTGAACAATCATGGCATTTTTCTATGTTCTGGGCTGGTATTATACTGGATTACTTGAAGCTAAATTACAAAGAGGAGAAGCATCATGGGGTGGAAAACATTTCTCATGGCAATACATGCTCTCAGGGGTAATTTGTGCTTCAGTCTCAACAGCGATGTGTGGATCCAGTAAATAGTCCTCTTGCTGAGTGTTCCCCTGGTTTGCTTTCTAACATCACAACCCTCTGAAGTCTCTCTTAAGGAACGGCAACATCCCGATGAAACAGAATTAATGAGACAACACTTGAAATTAGCATCAAAAAGTATTTCTGCTTAATTCATCACAGAGCCGAGAGACGCAAAAAAAAACATTTCCCCCGGGCCCTGTTAAATCATTTTTGAGATGCCACAAGAATAAGTAGGCTTCAAAACTCCTGATCCCTTTGATTTATGCCAGGCTGGGTTGGCATTTGACAAGAAAAGAACTGTGTAATGAAATTAGCTCAAGGTCAAGAGAGATATGATTTTAACATTTCTCTTGACGAATGGATCGCCTTGCTCCTCTTTTATGAAGGGAGCGCGGGTCAAAGAATGAAGTCGTGCCCCGAGCTCAAAAACCTCAGCTTCCATCTGAAAACAGTCAATAATTCCTTCTGCGCACGGCCGCCTAGTGAATGCCGATGAATTCTGTCGACTCACCACTTGAGCTGAGTGAAATCTGCGATGATAGGCAGCATTCTGAGCATGCCAGTGAAACTGAAGACATTGTTTGGTGGAGGAAGTCAAGCAAGCGCCTCAGGGTGATAATTATCCTTAGAAACAATGTAAAAAGCAGTAAAGCCCGCTGCCTCTGGCGGAATAAGGAGGATTCAAGATGCATTAAGAACATGAGTCGTCAAAACCAGGTCAAGGTGTTCGCATAACAAACCTCGTTCAGTGGGAACGACTCCCAGAACGCCAGCTGATCTCTGTGTGCAATCGATGGAGGCGTCATCCTGATTGTTACTTTAAGTAAAAGCAGGAATACAACAATGACAGTACACCAGGAAATGCACCTCAAGAGAACACTGAATGTAAAAATGACTTGTTTTTTCACATGAAAATTTAACAAGCCCTCTTTAAGTACAGTACTTCATTACAATCCACCACCAGTGTATCCTGGAGGGGGGTTTTTCATGGTGTACAGAGAGAGTGCAGGTTGTCCGTCCTCACTGCAGCTAAAGCAGGGCAAAATCAAATATCATGATGTTTTCATGAAGTATTTTGACGTGAATGAAACGCAAGTATATTTCACAATACTTCAGGGAAAAACTGTTGGTGATCTGACAACATCTGAGAGACACGCGAAAAGAAAAAGCCTAAAAAGAAAATCTGTCCCGTCACTGATAAACAGATACAGAACAATACAGCTTTTAAGACCAGGAAAACACTGATTTCAGGCACATCACACTGAGATAACTTGTTTTTTCAAGTGGTTGACTGATAGAAAATTAATTAACAGAAACTTTAGTAATTGCTTGCTTGATCCAGCTTCTCCAGTGTGAAGTTGTCTGTTTTGTTAAGAAAAAAACTGTCACCACTTTGACAAGTTGGAGTCTAAACAATTAATAGATTCATGTGAAGAATAGTTAAATTGATAATGAAACCAGTTTGTATTTGCAGTCCTAATCATGGTGTTACAGTTAAATTCAAAGACTATTCAGCTGGTGATGAGCATTACAACCAGGCGTGAAGAAAAAGAGGAGTGAATCAAAAATCGTGATTTTTTTCCCTCACAGATTTGTGTTTTTCTTAATTATCGCTGTGACACAAATCAAATACAGTTTCAATATTCGCCCTTGTGTCTGAGCTAGCTGCTCTGTGAAGCCTTGCAAATACTGTAATGTGAATCTGCTGGTATGATAACAAAGCCCTTTATTACCGCTGCTCTATGTAAGAAGACAGTAGCATTCATTATTAACACAGCTGTGAAAAGACGAAAAGGAGAGGGTTTTCTTTTTCCTGCATACACTAATAAAGCCGTGGGGCCATTATGAGAGCAGTGAATGGCGTGACAAAAGTTTTGCTGCAACCGAAATGGGCCCACGGTGAGCGCTGCCTGCATAAGAGGTCTCACCGAGTGCTCATTAGTGCTTCTTGGTCAACACATGAAGTATTAAAAGTGCAATGGCTGTGCACCCCACCAATCCTCTGCAGCAGTGATGTGGCAGCTGCCTCTCTTTCCGCTAATGACTCATCCACTCTTGCATTCAGCGCGCCCCATGAGAATTTTTCTCAGAGATTATTGAAGAACCTCCACTTTCAAGAGCTTGTGGATATTTGACAATATATCGAGGCTATCCCTGCCATCAGAATAGCACACACACACACACCCAGTACACACTAATATAAACCACAGCCAGCCATTATGTGCTCAAGAGACTTAGCGGCCACAGAATCGCATACAGTGCGGATTGGACTAAAAAAATGACTGTGCATTCAGGGAAGCTGCAGTCTGAGATGCCAATCAAGGCTCTGGTGTAACCTGCTTGAACTCATCCGACGATCTGCATCCCTCATACAGCAGGCCCAGCACTGATGGACACGTAAAAAAAAAAAAAAGGAGTTGGTATGAGTGTAGCGGCTGGGGCATACACATTAAAATTACAATCCACTGTCGTGAAAGCCTGATGCTTTCTGGTGATTTTTTTTCTCCTCTGCCTACTGAACAGGATGAGGATGTTTCAGGGGGGGATCCCTCAGAAAAAAAGAAAATCGGGATTAGCTCTGTTACACCATTATTTCAGGCATTTGGAGGACAGTGAATGTGTTCAATCATAATTATTTTAACAGGGAGAGGGGGAAATAAACACTCGATTACAAAAGTGTAATATCTGACGCATAAGCTCAGTAAGCATAGTTAATAACACCGTATATTAGTCTGCTGTACACTGTTTATGTAGACTTGCACTGTTGCCATTAATCTCACTGCTGTCACTTTCCCAGGTCACTGTTGTCTCTAATCTTTTCTCTATTATTCTCATGTCATCACAGGCCTCATATTATTTATCACTTTTCTGTGTTTATTTCTGTCCTTGCAAAGCAGGAAAAAAAATCTGCTGGGGATGAATAAAGGTGTATCCATCTGTTTCCATGTAAACATTTCTTTGCCACATTCCTGTACAATCTGTACACGATTTCCATTCATAAAATTCATATTGCACACTGTCTTTATCTTATTTTATCCTTTCTGGCACTGCTGTCTACTTTATAACATTGTCTATTCAATATTTAATTCACACCTCTAACTTACAAGCACTTGCTATGCCCTTATATGTTTTTGTACTAAATATGTTTACAAGTTTTTACGCCAATATGTCAAGACAAATGTGAAAACCGACTTGGCGATAGCGATTATCTTATTTTATCAGATGGAAACATGACATCATATGCCAAACTGGACAGACACAATGTAAACAAACGAAGTCATGGCAGAAAAATACACAAAGATATGCAGCAAGACAGTACAACAGATAAAGATTATTAACCTCAAAAGTCAGTGCTGGCCTTTCTTTAAATAAACTGAGGAAAATCGGGATGTAGATACTTCTTGGTGATGGTTGAGTTAAATAATCCCTCTGGAGGAGAGAGTGGAAGCTAAACGGGACACTGCCCTCGCCCCTGCCTTCAACTGCATATTAAAAAAAAATAATAATAATAAAAAGGGAGGTGACAGGACTGTGGATTTCTCGTGGCGGAAGCAGTAAACACAAACAAACAAACAAAAGAGTTACAAGTTATAAGCGGCGCTAAAAGCGGCTGGTTACTTTGTAGCGGAGGCCCCACAACACAGGAAACAGCGCTGCTACAAACTAGGCGCGCCTCTTCACAATTCCCAATCCACACACACACACACACACACACA
>JAOXYL010000030.1:5399680-5413394 GCA_028564955.1 Terapon puta
TAATTGCAATGGTGAACACATATATATGAGGGAGGTGGTAGATGGATGATAATTACATGTGATTTAAAAGTGAGGTGAGGTTTGAATGCAGCAGAAAAGGAAGTACAGTTTGGATAAAAGTGTTTTATATTTTCCATACAGGCATAATAGAGCTGTTGGGGACAATAAAGCTGTTTTTCTGCAGCTTAAAATAAATGGTAAAGACCACATTAATTGCAGGCACACGGTTTCAACTTATTTTAATCCTATCATTAAAACGCCTTATCGCAGGCTTCCTGTAAATGAATATGTTTCCTCTGTGACCTGTCTTTATGGTTCTACCCCATGGTGAAAAACAGCGATGGTTCGGTCACAGAATAGATATTAATGAAGTCTATTTCCTTCCTTCTTTGTGCCTTGTGATGAGGCTGTAGGAGTCCGTGCGGGCCTGTTATTCTGAGCGCTGATGTGTTGAACTAATAAGACTTGTTCCTCAGAGCTGCAGGTGCTAAATGAAAGCCACAAGAGAGATGCACCTGGTGCACGAATTGAAGTACGCTCATCTTTATTCATCTCGTTTGTGCAAAATGCTGCAGCCTACGACAGCGTCCCATCTTTTGCAGAAGTCCCTCAAACTCTCTGGGTGACCTCATGGCCCCCTTGGCTCTCACTTCCCCACCTTGTCCTGTCATAGGATTGCCAGCAGAGTGCGCTACCACTCTCAAACTCACAGCCCGCTGTACACAAGAAGCCACCCTCCTTTGAACCTTGCTCAAATCTGTCCTCACTTTATTGAGTTTTTGATTTGTTTTGATTTTATCACTCAGGCAGAGCAGACAAAAGGATGCAAATTGCTTTACATCATTGCATATTCCTTTTGCATGTAGCTTCTCAGCTTGATAAGGTGTCTTAAAACAGGTCACAGCAATTGATATTTAAGATATCTCCGTCTTATCTCCGTCTTGAAAGACATTCGGAAAATGTTATTTCACCGAGTGGGGACTGAAGTTCCTTTGAAAGACATCTGGGGACTGTTAATCCACTGAGAAACACTGAAATTCATTAAACATCAAAGCGCCTGCCAATTCCTTTTTTGGAAGAAGTTGTATCTTTTCAGATTTGTGTTTAAAGGCCTCTAAATAAAGTCTGTAGCAGCATCTTGCCTCCAGCTAGAGGCAGAAGTGCCCTCTGTCTTGTAAATACCCTTCACTCATGCATTATGGGACATCATGTGGGTCACAGCTACTTATCCATGAGGACACTGGCCCATTTTTTAAAACGGTCTTGCAAAAGTCACATGGCTCAGATAGAGGCTTGAGGATAGCAATGCCTCATCATCAGCCACCAACCACGAGATCACAGGGAAGAGCAGAAACGGGGAATTCAACAAAGCGGATTTCTGAAGCAGTAAGTGACTCATGGAATAACATGGATAATCTGCTCATTAGTGATGCTCCATCACTTGTGAGGACGCCTGAATGTCATAAAGTTTGATTCGCTCGTTTAAACATTGCGCGGTGTGTCTGACTTGCGTAAACCCAAAATGAGACGGTCTGGTAATTAAAATGCTGACTGTAAATGATGTTCTTTGTCGAAGCTGAGATGCTGTTACGTCAAAGATTGCACCAACAAGTGTTTGTTTTTTTCCCCTCTCTCTCTTTCTCTGCCCGCCCACCCGTCTTTCTCTGTCCATCTCCCTCTCTGTATCGAACGTTCAGCCCTTGTGCTCAGTAACTCTTTTGTTCTCCAAAGCATCCCTCACAGTGCTACATGCCTGACTGGAGACAGTACCCACTAGCACCTAGTTTATATCAAGACAGAGAGTGTTTACTTCCTAAACACTAAGGACTGAGGAGAGTTGGAGGCAAGTGAAAAAGGATAGTTTGTCACTAACTGGTAAGTAACAGTATCATCAGCAATGTGAAGTGTTATAATGAAAGCAGATCATCTAGAATAATTTGCACTTATTTCTCATTCTTAGTTATCTTTTTCTCATAATATGACCATCAGCGTTATTGTAGCTGGTAATTCCTTACAGTGCACCTCTGGTGTGCCTCAAAGTAAGAAGTCCATTTGAGCCAAGGGATTCTCATTAATACCTCCACTTTTAAGGGCCTTTATCGTGGGCTGAAACTTGAGAGCTGTGAGTGGATACCCGAGCTCCAGAGAGATGACTCTCCGCAGGCCAGCTGCCCACCTACGACGAGCTCCAGGTTGGAGGAGATCAGGAGACGAGTCCTACTGGGAGAGTGTAATATCAGAGGGGGATGTTTTGTCTCAAGCCAATCGCCCCCTGCGTGCACCTCGGCCCCGGAGCGCCATCGAAGGGGGCCAGCTGGACGGCTGGCTGGAGCACCTGCAGAGGATGCAGAGGGACCTTCTCAGAACCCCGGTGCACGATCAGGTTTGCCCTCTCGACAAAGAGTCAACCGGACGTGCCTGGAGACAGCCGGGGATCCCCTCCTTCAGCAGGGGTTCATCTTCATGCGGCAGTCCCAGCCTTTGTGAGAGTTCGCTGGGCAGCCAGGAGTCCCTGCAGACCGGGTATTTTTCTCCCCCAGAGCGCAGAGGGAGCTGGGAGAGGGCTCATATCACGCAGACCCCGATGAAGGAAGAGGCTCAACTCAGTTATCTCGCTCCAGTCAAAGTCGGGTGGCTGCCTATCCAAAGAAGAGTGATGGTGGTAAATGATGCCTCAAACCAAAACCAGTTTTCGGACCACTCCACTGGCCAGGTAAAACATCATCTAAAGTCTAATTAAAAAGTTCTGGATTTAAAAGCTTTGAAGAAATTAGAAAAATGCAACACAATAGGTCCCATTAAAAGTAGCTACCCAGTTTATTTAGGCACTTTCAAGCCTCTTTATTCTCCTTTTTTTTCTCTCAAAGAGATAACGCTTGTATCCGTTCTTTGAGGAATTAACCTTTTAAAACAAGGCTTTGCAAAGAGGCTGTGCTGATTTACCTCGGATTTGGCGCTGACATCCTCACAGGATGTGTGATTGTGATTTTCGCATGTTAGTGAGACAGTGTGTAAGCTCTGCAGGTCTGCGGGTGAAGTGCTGCGTAATGGAGGTGGTGGTGCATAGTGCCAGGCGGGGCAGACTAAAACACACAGAGTGCCACGGAGAGCCATTTGTAGTCAAGTCTCAGTTACCCAGGGAGAAGGCAGAGCTCCGGCATCCTTTGAAAACAGCTTACTCTGCAGGAACTCAGCGCATTCTCGAAAGGTTTACGACTCATTTGGAGCTGTGGCGGCAGAGATGGAGCTCTGTGCCCTGTGAGGATCCAAGTCAATGTACAGAGAGGATCCGACAGGAGTATTACCCAGTGAACTGATAATATGACTTCAAAATCGATAAGTTGCTGTGCTGCACCAGAGGTTTGACTGAACTAAGGCACAAAGCACATCCCTTCCCCTGTGACTCCTCATTTTTTTATTTTTCACCACACTAACTTAAATCAAAAGTCGGTTTAACTGATATTTATGAGCCCCATAGTTGCAATAGAAAATGCTTAAAGGAAATAGCTTTAAACTGTAGGGAAATAAAGATCACGATTTCTTTGCCTAGAATTACATGAGGCAATTGATACCACTGTCACTGTTGTATGGTAAATGTCCAGCTGCTGGTTAGCTTAGCTTAGCACAAAGACTGGAAACAAGGGGAAAACAGCTAGCCTGATTTTTTTTATGCTTTAGTTTTCATAAGGGAGCTTTAAAGATGTTAAATTCCTTTTGTCAGAGCCCAGTTGCTGGTGTTGTATTTACCATACAGAAAGGGATATGAATTTTCTCATCTAACTCTCAGCTTTCCCCAAACTGTTCTTTCAAACATATCCGATGCAATGATTTTTTTTTTATCAAATAAAAAAATCCACTCTTTTTTGAGGTAAGTACTTTCTTTCTTTTTTTAATGTTTATTTTTTTTCACAGGTGAAATTGAAACAACCCATCACTCCAACATTTCAGAAGACTCAGGCAACAGCCAACAGGCACCAGGGTACGTACAGACACAAATACGCTGTATCACTTTACAAAAGTGGCTGATTTTTTCAGTCGACCACAGTAGAAACAAACTCCTCCGAATGCGCAATTATGCAGGCGTTGATTATGTAAAAGTTACACCTCAAAGCAATACAAAACACCACCACTTTTCAAGATAGGAGAGAGCTCTCACGCAGAACAGAAAATTCCCCGAAACACACAAAAGGCCCTGTTCCAATTGATGTTTAGTGCCTGATCAGTGCTCGAACGAATGTGGCCACGGGGTAACTGCAGGGGCCGAGTTAGCCTGTGGGAGAACAACAGCTTATTTCAGGGCTGACTTGCCGCACATTTTACCTGCCTCTAATCAGCTCCTTGCAGCACCGTTGCCCCTGTCCTCTCTCAAACGCTCCACGCTGACTGACTGGATGATCGCTTTAAACGACCCCCCCACACACCCCCCTGCAGAATAAAGAAACAAAGTCAATTTCAAGTACAACTGGCCCTGACTGTTGTGCCATAGTGTTCTGGGGGGATCACAGGTGGAGGAAATAGGCGATGTTAGGCTCCAAAAAGGTGACGGCAAGCGATTGGGTGGGGAGGGGAGGGGGGAGAGGCAGAAAGATAAGCAGAGATGCAGACTGATTGGAAAAGGAGATCCTGTTAATCTTTGAGCACGCCGGCCCCACACTCTCCGGGTTTGATCTGAGGTTTGATCTCCCAACCTTGTCGTTGTTTATACATAGATTATCTTGGTGAGGCTCGGGCTGCCTGCAGAAATCAAAGCGATCCATCCAGGGCGGCGAGGAACTTTGATAGGAAGTGGAGGTGTTTTAAGAGCCCTAAAACCTTATTTGCATCACACGCTGTTGGTTAAAAGATGCATGCACAGGCTGTGGCGACATAATGAAGGAATGATCTTGTTAGGTCATTATTGATTATCGTTTCATTTCTATACGGGCTATAATGTGATTGAGATACTGTATCAGCATCACAAACCCCAATAAATCAAGTATGAGAGAATAATTGAAAAACAACATGTGGCTTTACATTTGGCACACACTAAGTGTTGTGATGCTCTTAGCTCAATTATAAATCTCTAGCTAGTTAGTCAAATAGGCTATAAATATTAATATCAGCCACTTCACCGTGGACGATAGTATAGTGCAGGTGCATGGGCGGAAATTGGCCGTGGCTGAAATCTCAAAGTTTGACTTGAAGAAATACGATCAAAAAAGGAACAAACATCTCTCTGCATTCAAATTCTTGTTTTGATGCCGGTCACTCTTGCTCGGCTGTCAGCACATTTAAATCCACAATTTTGCGTCTGAAGCCAAATGAAAGTATCAGAAATCCCAACCACAATTACTCCGACAAGAATCGACTCAGTTACACTCCAGCAAGCAAATTATCCCACCTCTTTCTCATTTCTTTTTCTTTTTTTTTTCTTTCCCTCCTCTTTCTGGCTGTTGCTGACAACCCTTGCAGAAGTAGTTTTAATCAGACTAGAGGTCTTATAGCAGACACTTAGTGGCCTCTCCCTCCATAAAAGTCACATATAACAAACTTTAAATGGCCTGGTGTTAATGAGCAAATGATAATAAAATTGGATCTTGTGCTCCGAGGGCCTTCATGTTTAGACAGGCTGGCCAATTTTCACCCTGCTCACACTTACTATAAAACTCTTGGGGATGAGGAATAAATTGGGAGGGTGGGGACTTCAGAGGGTATTTGCCATATGGCTTTGCTTCTTTATTTTCCTCTGGGATATTAAGGTCAGCTGTTGATTCGGAAAAAAAATGGTTATTTGAGCTCAGCTATAGTGGATGCAATGAGAGAAGCTCTTTCAGGGGGGCCCACAGGCTGGCGTGTGGCCCTCTGCAGAGAAAGAGATGAGATGTATAGTGATGGCAGCAGGTGGAAAGACGTGTCAGACAGACGAGAGTCCTGCCTGTCATCTCTGAAGACACCATTTTGTTGTTGTTTTTCAGTTGGAATCACATTTGCAAAGTGGTTCGATTTCCACCTTCTCTGTTGTTTTATAACGGTAAAAAAAAAAAAAACACACACACACACAGCATTCAAGGGTTACCCCAAAGTGAGAGCCAGTCGCCATGGTAACAGCAGCAGGTGGAAATGCAGCCAGGCAGGCAGTCAGGATGGCAATAGAGTATCAGTCAGGGCTGAGAGGCAGACCAGTCAAGTTGCTGCGTCTCCCGAGAAAGCGGAGAAGAGGCTCCGGGGCGGTGCTGGATTCACTTTACTGTGCCAACGTCAATTATTGACAGTGTCAACATTGCCATACAGTCAGAGTGTTTGTGTGTGTGTGTGTGTGAGAGAGAGAGAGAGAGAGAGAGAGAGAGAGAGAATAAGAGAGCGTGTCCTGTGAGGAATGTGACAGTGGATCATTTGTTTTGCCTTGATACATAGATGGAGGGGGGGAGAGAAGTCACACCAGCCCGAGTGCTTTGGGTGTGAAGACGTGGCAGACACCTGATCAAGGCTCTCGCTGTATTAAACAGGTAAAACTTCTGGTAGGACTGTTTTTGACTTTCTTTTTGCATTGAGCTCAGGGTAAATGGATAAGATAACACCACATTAGTATCACAGTGGACGTCAGTGGGCCTTTGTGTGTGCTGCAGGATACTAAAGTGAAATTAAGTCTTCTACTGTATTGCTTGTATTACGCTTTATGATGCTTTGGTCAGTGTCTCCAATTTCTAACCAAGATAGATGTAGTGTTTTAGTGTTGGCTTGGAAGGACACTCAAACACTGGACAAACCAAGGGCCTCATTTATCAACACTGCGCTGAGGTCTAAATTCACTGCCACCAAGAAAAATGTAAATGTCCACACATACAATTGAAGAAAGTTATTATTTTTTAGTGGTGCTTAATTTAGTGTCATTTTTCTTGCCTCCTGGACATAAACTCTCCCACGTGTCCTGATGCCTCATTTGTGCGCCGAGAGAGTCTCATTTACATGAAGAGAAGCCAATAAATCATGTCGCGAGCCTTCCCCTTTGCAAGCGGAGGGACACACGCTCATTTGTGAAGGAGAAGTTCAAGGGATCAGAGATGAAAAACCAAACCAAACGAAAAGACACTTGATAGAACTTGAAAGACTGGTAGATAACAAATATGGCTGCCTCGCCACGGTGCAGAGCAGCCGGCGAAAAACAAAAAAATGAAATGACTTAATTTGGTACAAAAGGTGGCCGGCTGGTGTCAGACTCCTTCGCTTTATGGACCATTATCATCACTGATGTCACTTTCGGTGTGCTCCCTGTCTGCTACAGCACTCACCCAAGGCAAGACAAGATTTAAGGGGTCTAACTCGATTTAATTACCCACCTGCCACAATCATATTTAATCACTGGACTTGTGTATATATCAGTTTGATTATAATATGAGAAATATGTGTGTGGACTCCAGTATCCATAAAAATAGATAAATAAATAGGCCATTTACTACTGTACTGTACTGTACTGTACTGTATCTCAATGTTTACACTCTTTCTATTAATATGATTTCATTGACAGCCACAATGTGTTGTTCAAAATCATCAGATTTTGTTAGCATTTCTCAAACATGAGTAAATCTTGTATTTTGTTTGGAAACGATAACGGCCGTGATTTATGCGGCGCTGACAAATGAGGGATCATGGAGGTGTGCCACAACACAACACGCATAAACCTGCCGGCAAGAGGGACATATCAGCATTTCTTCGTGCTCCATAAACACCATCAGAATCCTCTAGCCCAAGGACCAGATTTTTTTTTTCCTTTTTGCTTTTCTGCCTCTCAGTTTCCATTGAGGATAGAGTCTCATTGTGATTCTGCGAGGGATAAGTCACGCTGTGTGCTGGCTTCGCCTGCTGCTGCTTCCATTGCTGCTGGGGCATTCACTGTGTCAACCATGTGGAGAGTCATCTGACTAAAGAACAAACAGCAAAGCCCTGAGGAAAGACAAGACAGCTGACCTGCTGTTGAAATGTAGTATTAGAGAGGTGTCACATTGTCAATATCTCATGCTGTATTAAATGAGGTTATGCCATATTTTCCTGTGTTTACCCATTGAAAACAGGGGCTCAGATTAGTAAGATGAATATACAGCATACGTTTTATTGTGCTGATTAATGGCAAAACATTTAGCAAGAGACATTAGCAACAACAGGAGGGTGGGATGGGGTTTCCATGCATAATTAAGGACATTTATCACATAGAATCTCTTTTATCCACATGCTGTAGGTGCCAGAGAAACGAAGCTTTCCGGCCAGCGAAGGCGACAGACCCGTAGGCTGGCAGGCTCTGAGGAGAGGCTGGAATAGCAACAGGGTGTCGGCGTTCCCTGGAGGCAGTCAGTCCAATGAGCACCCCGCAGGGACCAGCTCAGACCCCAACAGGAAGTCGCCTCTGATGAAAACAACCAGCGTAGAGCCCCTCAAGCATATTCCTCTGCACCGGACGACGTCTGCTGATCCCTGCAAACCGCACGCTCTGCTGCAAGCGACAAACAGCACAGAGGCATACAGGTCGTACACTCCTTTGCATAGGACGGTCAGTGCTCAGCCTATAAGGGCGACGGCCCAGCTGTGCAGCACAGGCAGCAGCTCGGGGCCGTCGCACATACAGACGAGCTCTGCCGTGGCCACAGTCGTCCCTCAGAATAAAGCCGGCTTCTCCTCCATCACCATCTCCTCCAGGAAAGTGAGCAGATCGGCCAGTTTGCCCGGCTCCGACACCGGCAACCAGTCTCCCCAGTCCAGCAAATCTCCTTCACCGCCACTCCCCCACCAGGCCATGGACCCCACCTCCAGGCAAGTCTCGGTACAGAGGAAGGCCACCATAGTGAAGGTGACGGAGCAGAGGATGATGTCCAGCTCTGTCCCGAGCACGCAGAGGGCAGGGACCCCTCCGGCTGGTCACACTTTGGACACGGTGGTCCACAGAAGAAAGGCTACCATCATCAAAGTGACAGAGCACAGGGAGAGCTACAGTCCTGCCAAAGTGAGGCACCCAGAGTACAGACACAGCTACACAGAGGGAGCGTACAAGGAGAACAGCATGTGGAGCGAGGGAAACCATCCGCGGCACAAAGCGAACCCTCCATATCACCATCTGGACCCCACAAAGGGGCCGTACTCTGCCGTGGCACCGCATACATCCACTCCGGATCCGGAGAGGAATGGCGGTGGGCTGCACAGGTCCACGCTGAGCCTTTTCGTGAGCACCCCCCCAGCCACAGCAGCGCCCGCTCCCTCTGAGGTTTCTCTGAGGGCTGTTGGACAGAGATCGGACGGACGGCGCAGGCCACTGAGCTGCTATGGCAATGTGTTCGGGCACAGCGAGCCGAGCAAGGAGAGTGTGACGCAGCCAGCTGCCAGGAAATGGAGCTTCGGGCTTCCACGGGAGACCAACATCAACCCTGTGAACTCTGAAGGTAGCTTCGTCCGCCCTCAAACGGCGGCGAAGGAAGCAGGTCAGCCCGTGGCGGACGCCCTCAAGCCAAACGCAGTCGAGAGAAATGAAATATCGCCGCCGGAGAATGCGGAGAGGAGAGCGTCCCCCTGTCTAACTCTCATCAAGGCCCCGGGTAGGTTTCTCTGTCCCACTCTGACAGTCTACTTGTCAGCACACAGGCTCCCTTTGTCTCTGATCTCCACTTTCAAAGGATGGCAAAGTCTAAATATACACTTCCTTTGTGTGTTCTAGCTCCAAGTTATAACACACTCAAGCGTTCTGGGGCTGAACTCTCAGGTCTGATATTGTCTTTTACCTTTGATGTCTTATTGATAGGCATAATTAGACCGAGTTGAGATGATTCCGTTATCCTGAGCGCGGGTGACACTCCACGCCAGATACCCGCGCCGATGTCAAATAGCATCCTCCGGTTCCAGAGGCCCCGTCGGCACCAAGAGCCGCTTTCTCATTTTCACCTTCCTTTCATTTTCCCACGCAACTCTTTGCATGTATAATCCATTCTGGTCCCCCCTTTTCACTGACAGCGCAGGGGAGGAAGAGCAATCACAAGCTGCTAAACACGGTGAAAATAAGGTATTAGGATGTGTTAGAATCAATTTTGGCGTCCGCATCCCGCTCACACAGTCACGTTGCGGGGGCTCACTCGCCATCCGAAGGCCAAAATCCAGTCTCGAGGAAGGTTTTTGGTAAATACACTTTTGTTTTCTTACAGAGAATTAGACAAGAAGGTTAAAACCTCTTGTGTGTTTGTCTGTTAGATAAGAGTTTACTCCCAGAAGACAGTTAGCTTAGCATGCCTGCGGTAGCTCCATTTGAAAGTTTGAAATAAACACAGCTCATGTAATTTCTTTTTGTGTTACTATTTGCGTTATTTTACAGGGGACTATGTTTTTGCTTTTGTTTTTTTTTTACCAAACACGGTAACTTTTTAGAGACTCCATCCTCCATCGGTTGCCTGGCAACCCTTAAGGTGAGGACAAAATGATGGAGCATGTTAATTAATTGAGCTTCGGGGGTGATAGGGGAGCTGTTTCAACCTTGTTTCCAGTTTGTATGCCGGGCTAAGCTAACTGTCTCCTGGCTATGGCTGCATATTTAACGTAGGAATAGAGGAGTGGTATTGATCTAAAATAAGTCTTGGCAAGAAAGTGAAATGCATTTCCCGAGACGTCAGAAATGTTGGAAAGGTTAAGGCAAACCTCCCCGGGATGAATGCAGAGTTGTTTTCAAGTTTCTGAGGCAAGTCCAAGTCTTGCTGTTCTCGATACGTCACAAGTCTTATTAAGTAAATTGCACATAATGACGCGGAGGTACTTTCAATGATTTAGCTGAATAATTAACCGTGTAAGTTGTGGGGCCATGCGAGAATTTATTTATCTTTTGTCGCCCTGAGACTTTAAAAACTCCGACTTAATTGTTTTTGCTGGTCTTTAAGCAGTCAAGTCTAGTTTTGTACTTAAATCTGACTTAATTCCTGGTTTCAGCACTTCTGAATGGATGTAGGTTGATACATTATCCTTGCAAGTGACAAAAACACTGTTTGATTATGTAAAATGGCTGAAACAGTCCGCTCAAGCTATTGTTTGCCAATGCTGAATATTAAGGTAGATTGGTAATGCGAGGAGGGAGTTTTCTGCTGAGCAAGTGTGTTTCTTTTTTCATAATGTCTTTTTCTGTGTGAAATTATTAATTATTCCTTAATCACATTCATTAACTGTGTCATCAATTAATTACAGAGGCCCGAGGCAACATAATTTAAATTCAACGTTGGGTACAGTCAACCCTCCGAGTGAGGCACGACGCCATGAAAATGAATTCAAATCTGCCTGTGGCGCTCAGAAGCCAGAAGAACAGCTCGGTATCGGCCTGTGTCACTTTTTTTTTTTTAACTTGCTCCTCAGTTACATCCAAGACCTCTCACGCTTTCAGATCCCCACTCACATCAGACTGCAGAGGAAGTGCTTGCCCTCAATGCAGCTGCAATCATAGCAAATATCAAACTCCAAAGACAACTTAGCAAGAAGAAAACACCAGATGACAATTCTGAGACGGACTCCACTGCAACACCCCAGGGAAATACCGGTATTATTACTTCTCTCTTCCCCTCATACGCGATCATAATTTCTCACCTCATGAAACATTGATCTTTGTTACAATTAACTGGAAATGTTACACGCTCATCAGTGTGTTTTCAGAGCCACATCTCTGATTGAATCGATACAGATGCAGTGAAATTCCTTGGCTCTCGCGTACTGGGTCTGTTTGAGTCATGCCATCAAGTGATATGTCATGGCAGGCCCAGAGGGCTTCCGAGCAGCTCGGCGTTGCGCTCAGACATGCGAAGCCAGGCCAGGTGTAAATGAAATGCAAACAATTTGATTTTCTCCGCCTTGCTAGTGAGAGACGAGGGGAGACACGCGAAGCCACGTCCGGATCAAAGCCCGGTCCGGTGCCACGACCAGCCTCGAGCTGCATTCGTTCCACTGAGTCTGGAGTCTGAAAGGTCAGCTGAAACTATTTCTCTGCAGGTGAGTTCAGATATATTTTATGGCGAGTAAAGCAGTGAGCGCTCGGGGATTTAGTTAAGTGAAGTTTAGATTTGTGTGACCCATCTGGACAGTGCATCATCTGTTTGTAGCAGTCAGCATGTTTGCATGTTGCAGCCAGTAAAACCACAGGAAGTACTCGAAGAGATGAACAACTCCCTTTTAGCTTAATTTATATTTTAAAAAGGAGAGGAGGTAAAACTATCCATTATTTCACAAAAATGAGAGAAAAAAATTCTGTTTTTACATCAATATGGTGGTAATTATCTGACCCCACAGATTTATCTTATCCACCCCCAGACTGCCGACCACTGAAATACCCTGCAACGTCAGCAAAAGGGAACACACTTATAGAAGCTCTGGGTTTTCCATGGGATGGCCTCATATTGTATTCTGGGGTGGCCGGAGTTGGAAACAGGAGGTTGGGGAGGTTGGGCCTAAACGTTTTGTCAGAACAATATGTTTCTGGTTTTGGCAGGAAGCACTGCAGAGGTCCAGACCAGACTTCATCAGTCGCTCCCAGGGCAGAGTGAGGGAGCTGGAGCGGAGGGCGCTGGAGAGGAGGGAAATGGCGGATTCGGTGGATCCACGGTTGGATCTCTCGCTCAGGCAGAGGAGAGCTTGCGGTGCCTGGTCTACCTCTGCGAACGGTATTGTGCCAGAAGCCGCCCTCACCTCTCTCATCCTCTGTGCTGCCCATTGTCCCATCGCAGCTGCGGTGGCTGTTTGCCATTTGACCAATCACACACAGACGCACAGACACAGAACAAAGAGCAAGGGGGGTCGTTTTCAACCAGTACATGTTGTTTTTCAAGGCTCATACCAGTATTTTTGGATTTATGCTGCTCATAGGTAGCATACTGCTCAATTATACAATATATTCACATTTATCTTTTTGCTCGGAGGGTTGCTAATCCACTAAAATCCTGCACCAAAAACACTGGGTTAGTTAGACTGGGTGATCCACCGCAGCTTTTCAATGAGAGACAAACACTTAACAGTGATTCTGTACTAATATAAAGCACAGGAATCCATTTATAATTACGTATATGAACTGTAATGGGAAAATGATCAGGAAAATAATTAATCATATGACAGGCCAGCCATCTCAACTAAACTATTTTCTGGCAAACTGTAAGGAAAAAAATACAGAAAAAGGCAGAAAGAGAGAGAGAGAGAGAGAGAGAGAGAGAGAGCTGACGTGCCGGGCTAATACAATAAAAGGCACTTGAAGTAAGATGTGGAACAAATGCCTCTATGAATATAGACAGTATGTATGCAAGTACTCTTCTATTGAATAACAGGTTTCAGAGTGATTGCCAGTATTGGATTTCAGCCGAAATACTTCTGTGACCTTCAAATGTCATTAAGCTCTCGATGCAGCGCCCTGTCTGATTTCCATTCAGAGAGCCCTCACGGTAAACAATAAAGAATTTAAAGATTTGCGACAGAGATTTTGTAGCTCTCTCTGCCCTCTACTGACAGTAATGGGAAGTTACGCCAACAGCTGGGAAAGTGACAGGTTTATACTGCAAGAGTTTTTTTCTTTTTTAAAAAAGAAAATCACATAACCTGACTGATGTTTTCAGCATATATCAAAGTGAGGAGTGTGTGTACATTTACACAAAGGGGGATGTTACAGTTCTTGCGTGATGGGGATGCAAAATTATGTTATATGTTATATACTTCTACTTCTATGTTATAAATAGAAATGAAGAAGCTT
>JAOXYL010000030.1:5447007-5465308 GCA_028564955.1 Terapon puta
GGATTTGCATGTCTTCACTTGATGATTCTTGGAGATATGAGTGGTTAACTGGCTTTTTACTGTATATGGAGTAGACCTTTTGTTTAATAGACCATTACTACGAAGTTTTTGTACTCCAACAAACTGAAACAGTTCAGAAACCATATAACAGACCTGTGTACCGCAGTATAGTCTGCATCATTATCTTCACACTTTATCAAAGATTAGTGTTGCATTCTGCCCTAATTCCAATTACCTTATCCACAGTTGGGGTGGTATTCATCATTCCATCTCTGTAATTGGGATCCTGTGGAGTCATCCATCACGTAGACATTGCACAGAGATGACACTTTATTGATTTCACGGGGCATGCCTGGGCTCAACCACATCAATCTCTAGGTGACAGTCACTGCAATAATTGCGTGCCACTGCTACTAATGGCTATTCTGTTTGACCATCTCGCTGACCAATTAACCACCCCTGGACACCACGCAGGTGTGAAGAATCATAATGAGGCTGCTATGATAAGTTGAAACCGGGATAGAGCCCAACCTGCTCTCCTGGTGTACAATGCGCATGAGGAGCTTTCTTGACACGAATCAAAATGTGATTTTTCTGTCATTCTTTTTGTTCCTTGTGTCTGCTGTCGCACTCAGGCCTGGTCTTAGAGTCAGGGACGCCACTGAGCAGCACACTACCGAACATGGCAGCCTATATAAATAAAGTCAAAACCATCTGCCTTGACTTTTTTTGCTCCTTTCCCCCCCTCTTCCTCCCCTCCCTCCTTGAGCAGAAATCATTGGCTGGCATGCTCTAACGGCTCTGTTCATGACATGCTTCGTGAAGGCTGGGAGTTGCATTGAGCTCCGGGTAAGCAGGGGGAATTCTGCTTCTCTGCTCTACTTGGCACTGGCCTGCAACACTGCCTGATGTCAGACAGATCACAGCCAGGAAGACTGGCCTTCTTCCCTTGCTCCTGGAAAAAAAAAAAAAAAAAAAAAAAAAGTTACTAAAACTGAGACAAGGTTCTCTGGCTTCGGACGGGAGTTTGCGCTATTGTCGGTTTTCGTGCACATGATCCCACTTTTTCCACACGGAGCTGGGTTCTTGCCACTTGCCACATAAAAGCGAGGGGACATTATTATTACCACATTGCCTCACGAGTCTCTCGGTTGCAAAGTAACGTACTAATTGGAGCTCCTAGATTAGGTTTTATGGGAAACGTATTTCTTTGATGATGATTTCATTTGCTCTAAATGTTTATATTTACATCTGTTCTGAATAACTTTCCGTTACAGAGACGGGCGTACAAGTGCGAGTAAGCTACTTGCTCTCCAGAGGGCTAATGCCTAGCTTCTCATTTATCATAGTTAACTCTAAGATTTGTCCAGAAGTCCCTGATTAGGTTGTCTGAGTTTAATGAGACATATCGGAGCCTGTGACTGGGAAATCGCTGCACATTGATCCAGCTTGTATTGCTACAGTGGTAACGAACGCTGTGGTGTCAATGTTCTGGCCACAGCAAGTCAATTAAGGATGTTCACTTGTGCTGAAAAAAAAAAAACGAAAGAAAAAAGGAAGTTAATGTGCTCTTTGTAGTTCTTCCATTATTGTCACAGAATGTGTAAGTGCTTGCCTTGTCTTTGCTCAATTATACTTACAGCCTGGTTGGATGCCTTATCAAGAGAATGGGTAGACTCCTGCAGAGCTTGAAAACCCATTTGTGACCATGGACTGAAAAATGTACCATTTATATTCCGCCAAATGGAACAAATCTACGATGCCCACAGCACGGGCAAGGTTGACTCTAGTATTGTGTGATTGTGTCCGCAGTTCTGATTTTAAGGTCTTTAAGGCAACTGAGAGCAGTTTTGCAGGGAACACAATTAACTTTCTGTGTCTCCTCCTGGCCTGCAGTCACATAATCAATTCAACACTTTGTCCGACTGTCCCGAGCAGTCTCTCCCCTACCGACAATGTGCTTTTACAGCCCGTGCGTGACTTCGGCTCAGCTCTCTTTACGCCCGCGTGCCGCTGTGTTTTGTTACTGCCATAATCAGGTCTTCAGGACACGACCTCTTGTGCAATTTTCGCGTCATAATCGATAGAAAACTTCTATTGGATCAGCATGTGAAAGCTGGAAAGTGGTCTGACATTCAGGACCTTTCTCTCGAGGTCAAACGCAGCGCTCACCTGCAAATGAGACCTCCCTTTAGATGTTGATTGATTAGGCACTAACTCCAATTCATCACGCCTGTTGCAATTAATATATCTCACACGCCCCAACATTTGCTTTGCTCGCCTAAAAGCACAGCAAACACCAGCAACGGAGGCCACATGTGAAAAGGTTGATGGAATTTGTTGATAAATCACCAAAGAGATGAATTTTCTGATGTGAGCGCCGTCGCATTTTCTCAATTAGGGCACTGACGACAGGGAATGTGTTTGACATTTATTTCTGTATGTGAATATATTCCATTTCGATGAGACGCTGCGTAAATCCCAGTGTTATTTCCCTATACAAAGACAGACAGAAGGGGCTGACAGTGCTGAACAGAGATACAACAGAAAAGATATGATAATTTAATGCGGGATGAACAGAAGTGGCATTTAGTCGCTGGCATTCAGGATTAGCTTGAAGTGACTTCATTGTCTTTCTGTCGGCGGTGTCAAATCTACTGACGGGCAAATCTCACTCTTTCCGTCAACCCAGTGTATTTTCTCTCCCAAAAAGCCATTCTGTCTTTTGCAGCCTGGAGACAGCATGACAAAATGTAAACATAACAAACTGTAATTATGGGCATTGTACCTGTCTCGCTGAGAAGTTAACAAATATTTCTCTGTCAGAGTTTTAAGGCATGTTCATGCAGCAGTGGCACAAATCTCAGAGGTAACACTTGCAGGTATTGTGTTTTTTTGGATGAGGGGGGGTTGGGTATACGACTGCCTACACCCTGGACAGGTTTTGTGATATTAGCAGGCGGAAACATGGCATCTTCTTGTTGACTCGTGCGCCCTCTCCCCCGCGTCAGCTCCGCTCGTCAGACAGAGCCCCGCAAGAGGCCCGTCCCGTGGGTAATGCATTTTAAATGGGGGGCACGACCCCTCCCCGTCCCCTCCCTCCCCCCATGCCTCATTAACTTCCCACTGATTGATAAACAGTGAGCTGCTGCTGCCGCCATGCAGGGCGGGCGGCTTGTGGAGTTAGAAACATGATGCACTTGGCTGGTGGGGATCCACAGCTCTCATCAAATGTTTATTGTAAGTTTATATGAGGTGTCTGCAGAGAGTTGGACAAGTAGAGTGAAATTTCTTCTTTCTTTACAGTGTTTTATGAACAATATTTCCTGTTTTTGTTCATCCTTTCACTGCAGCTCAACAGGGAAACACTGCACCTAGTAAACTTATATACTGATGCTTACCTGTAGCTCTGCTTTTACATTTACTTCTGCTATGACCTGTGGTTCACTTGCAAAATATTTTCCTCATAATGCACAAAGGTTAACCTCTGTTGCTAGGAAACAATCCTGTCTTGACACCCATTATGACTTTAGCTATTTAGCTGCTAACCTATGAGTTTGCCGCTTAGAATTGCTGGTGACAACCCAGCCAGTTACAATTACATTGGATCGCTCAGGTAGAAATGTAGCTCTCGACCAAAGAATGGCTGAGACAAACCTCAAATTTCGAACAGCTGGCCTCTTATTTACTGCCATTGCTTCATCAGTCACGTCTTTTCACAAAGACATGGTTCTCTCCATCCTATTTTTGGATTTTCTACTGGTTTATAGTACACAGGACATAGTAAAACACTTAGATGCATGTTGCAAATAACTAAAGGACAATTAGTTCTCTTCCCCCGTTATTGTTAACAATGAAGAATGCCAATAATGATATTATCATGACATGCACGTGGAGGTCATTCCTGCTTTCACTGGGGTTTGGAAAAAGCATACCCATTGACCAATTTGTTGGTGAACCACTCTTGGATTTGAACTAAAATGATGGTATGCCAGAGATGTGAAAGAGGTGTGACATTTGGTCTTCATGTACATTCAGTGGAATAAATTCACGTCTGTATGCATCAGTGAAAAAGGGCCAGTTTTAAAAACTTTTCTTTCTGGTGCATTCAAGCACCAACAATTGAGAGTCAATCGAAGCGAGTACAAACCTAGGGCTACCTCTAAGGCAGGAAATGTGCTCTCCCTGTTAAATAGACTGGTGACATAAGCTAATGCCTTTGTTGCTATCCTCTAAGATTGGATCAGATAGCCTGTGGTGACTGAAACTTTATATCTCAAAATGTCCTTGAGCGAGATGCGAACCCCCTCCTCGTGTTCATTCGTTGGAAGTCACAAAAAAAATCGAACATATGGATGACACATGGGTGTCTGCAAGATGTTCCTTTATACCCACACTCTCCCAGAGTGTTAGAGGCAAGCAGCGAAGCAGACAAACACACACACACACTCACTCACCACGATGGATTGTCTGTTGTGGGCAGATGTTGAGGTTGTGTGTCCGACTGAGAGCGCAGACCTAATTAAGACTGAAGAAACACATCATTTTATTTGGCTCTCTCTACTCTTTGGCCCCGCTTTGATCCAATGATTATTACCAGCTCTTTGGCTCAGCGGAGGAGTGGAGGGCGGGGAAGCATTGTGTCTCATGCTGACAGCTCCCAAACAAAATAACCACCCCCCTTCCCACCACCCCCCTCCCTGGGTTGTTACATCTGACACTCCCAGCTGGGTTGTCAGCGGTGAGGTCAGTAAGAGAATCCAGCTGCCTGCAGAGGTTTGTTCCTCTGCTGTAGATTAGCACCAGCCAACCATCTGCTGTGTCCTGCAGTGAAATACTGTACATGAGCTCTGTATGTACAGTGCATGGACACGTTAAGGCGCTCTCTTTCTTGCTTGTACAAATTGTGAACGCCAAAACACATGCTCATGCTGTAATAATCAACGCGGGAGGGTTCCACTTAGCTTTTTTTTTTTTTTTAGTTCATCTCTGCTGTTGATGCTCTTGCCTCCCGCTGTGTCCTTCCCCAGAGGAAGGAGAAGCGAAGGGCAGCCATCACTGTGCTAGAGCTGCGAGGGTTAAGATGATGTGACTAAACGGTACAGTCCAGCAGTTATGTGGCGTTTTTCAGGTTCAACCGAAAAAGCTATCTTTAGAGTGTCAAATAATCACCACCTTACATCCTTGAAAAGTCCACAGGAGGCCCTGAATTATTTGTAGTTTGCTGCTTCTTGGAGGACGGCAGGCTCACTCGAGTTACGCTTTGATTCAAAACCCACAGCACAAATGAAAATCTTCAAAATGTCCAGTGAAACCGCTCAAACCAAAGTGTAATCCTTTTTGTTTTCGCTGTATGCTGCCCAGCCATATACTCAGTTATAGTTTCTCCAAAACATCACAAAGTACAGCATTTAGCACTTTATTTGTACAGATGGAAAAGCATCTCCTTTGGGTTGCTGGAAGGTTCATTCTTGGCCATGGACACAGCAGCAAAAATACTCTCCGCAAGGTCCAATGTACTTGTTGTTTGCTGTGATGTAAAAACAACTAACCCGTCTCCATGACAACGCAGCGACTCCCTCAGCTGCGGGAGGCCATGAGATCTGGAGGTTTTTTTTATTGGTAAACAGCAAGGAAGTGGGACCTTGTGACGAGGACTCTCACGCCAAAACACAAGTAGCTCTTGAAATGTGGTTTCTCATAAGACTAATTACAACGTCGCTGATCGTTCTGCACGCTTAACTGTCATCCAACGCAGCGGGGACACTTTTCTGAAAATCAGGAGCATCGTTTACCTTGGTTGCTGCAGCACACTGACCTTCTTTTACCATCACTCCCCGCAATGTTTAAAACAGGAGGCGTAGTGTCACCCACCCAGAAGCCGTCCTTCACGGCCTCACAGTGACTGCCTAGTGGAAAGCTTTAATCTGGAGGCAGCGATGGCAAAACTGAGTTTGCTGGGATGGAGATAAGTGAGTGGTTGGTCTAAATCAGCGGATATAAAAGCAGAAGGTGCCATATTACAGAAGCGCTGCGTTAATCTTCCCAGCCCTGCGTGGTAGTGACCTCCCGGGTTTACGCTGCTCTTTCATCAATTCTCACAGAAGTGGGAAGAAACAGAGAGAAGCGCTGAAATTCCTCCATCTGCCCACAGAAGCATTTTGCTTACGCTGATTTATTGTGCTTTCTAGATATAAACTGTTAATGGATCACTCTGTAACCTCAGAGGGTCACTTTATAGTCATATTGATTCCCATCTGTAACTAAAAATGACTTCTCAATTGTTTTCCTGTCAACATAATCTCCCCATTCGCCAGTTTTTATCTGATCTTGTGTCTCCATCTGCTCATGACTTGCTATTGTCTGCTGTGTTTAAAGTAATTACTGTTATACAATATCAATGGAATGAGTTATGGATTGATGATGAATGCTTCTTCACGGTGCGTGCATGTGTGTTTAAAAGTGGTTTAATAGAAAATGTCACAGCCTTTTTTTTTTTTTTTTAAATCCCCTTTCTCCCTCGGTGCCTACAGCTGCTAAATTCAATCTATGATCTCTTAGAGCAGGGTTAAGTTTTAAATCACATCAGACTCTTCCATGCAAGTCTGGCAGTAGCGGAATGACTTAAGACACTGTGATTGATTTTTTTTTTTTTTTTTTTTTTTTTTTGATGAAGCCCCTTAGGTTCACCTGTTGTTTTTCTGTTTATCCTTTCTAGGGGGCTGTTTGCAAGTAACTATACAGAAACCCATTACCTGGAAGATGGCAGTGTGGTCACAGGCTCCCACAACTTCATGGTATGTTTTAAACAACCTTTTATTTTCTGCTTTTGTCGTATTGAGGCTGACACAATAAGCTATTTTTCCTCTTTATCACCCACTCAGCAGCTCTTGTGAATTTCGTCCTTTTTTTGGCCTTGCCGAACCCTTCATCTTGTCGGGTTCTGCTTCACCATGCCCCCATTAGAGTCAGTGAGGAGGTAAAAAAAATGTGATGTCGCGGTTAAGACCTGTTTTTAAATCGCCTGGAACTGGGTAGTCTTGCGCATAAAGAAGCCCGCGTAGGTGAGTGGTCCCATTTTCGTTCTCTGTCGGCGGATTCATATTTGATGAAATAAAAGGCGGACAGGGGTCAGAGAACAGACTCAGTTTTAGGGAACAGCTCAGATCTTTTATAATGGATAAGCTCCAAAACCAGCCACAGAAATGGTTTGTCACACAGGGCTGCAAGAAAATATTATATTAGTGAACATCTAAGTGCTCTTTAGAAGTCACACTGACTGGAAAATTTTAAGCATTTATGTGGCATGTATGTGTTAAACTGTACCTCAAAATCAAAATAAAAAATATCTATCCAGACAAGGGCACATGAAAGTGGTTTAAATAGAGATGCCTATACATGTATATGGTTTTTCTGTGCAGGTTATGAGTTAATTACTTCATGAAAAATGCTTCTTGAATTGAACCTTTTCAACCATGCAAGCTTGGGCTTTAGTCCTCTTCCAATTTCCCATGATTTGCTTCAGTGCTAAATATTTCTCATCTTCATTAAGCTCAGTTCCAGCAAAATATGTTCTGCTCTCAAATACAATGGGTCTTTGAAAACCTCTTCCATGGATCCATAAATATCCCTTGACTGCCATATTTAAGAATGTTTATATTGAGGTGAAATGGCAAGACTGAAAGAAAACTGCATGTGCCTTATATGATGTAGCAGGACTGTGGGGAAGAGTTTCTGTGCCTCAAAGCTTCCACCTGCTTGCCCTTTTTTCAGCGATTTAATCATCTATAGTTTGGAAAACATTGAGCATCTAATTTTTGTTCAGGTACACAGAAAGCATAACAATAGACTGCCTGTGCGGTCTGTGTACAAAATGCCTGGCCTACTTAAGCTGAAATCCACAAAAGAGGAGATTAATATAATTCAATAATGGCTAGCCCACACAGTAAAATGAACAATATTTTCCACTGGAGACTGCTGTGAGACCGGAGCTGGACCATCACCGGCTGGGCTCGGCCAGCTCACCAGAATTGCTGCCATTCCAAAGCATAAAGACAATGAAGGAGCTGTGGCCGGTCTGCAAAGAGTGGACTCTGAAACTCTGAGACCACAGCCTGCATGTGGCACGAACGGATGGCGAGGTGGTTGGATGAAGAGGCGTGAGGCTGAGGAGACTAAAGATTAATCATTAAGTCCATAAAGTGTTGAAAATAATGAAAAACTCCATATGCAAGATCCAAGTCCAAGTTGATGTCTTCATATTACTTGTTTTGCTTGATAAGCAGCCCAGAATGTTTAAATATATGTGATATAACATGGAAGAAAGCAGCAAATTGACACTTTTGAGAGACTTGAACCAACCAGTGTGTGCCATTTTTACCTTTGTTTGCACAAAATGTCTTCCTGGTGATTGTCTGCCGAGTCTGCCAGTTGACGGATCGGCTAATAAACTCCGCGCTAGACAGATGGTGGATTCAAGACCGAATGGATGAACCGAATAATCTCTGCCGGTAACCTGTAACTACCTGCTTACCAACTTGGGAAATCACAGACATCCTCTCATTCCTCCTCTCATTCCTCTCCCATGACCACAGCCAACCCTTCATGGGAGGGTCTTTTTACTGGAAACGACCAGATCTTTTGAGACTGATCCGTAGTTAATTTATTTGTCCTGCCGGCAGGGAGGAGACTGATATAGTGATCTGGGCAAGGGATCTGGAGGGTTCAGTTGTGTGTCAAAAGCCAAGGTACTGCTGGGAGTAACTTCAGCGTGAGTCAGCCCTCCCTCGGTTCCATCTGCCTGTTTTACGTCCTCTCCCATTCTCACTAAATCCACATACATTGCAATAAATGAGTGCCATGTGCTGTAACAAAAGCCATCAACTGGGAATATGAATCACTAGGATAGATATTAAAGAGTTAACTTGAAATAATAAATGTATGGTCATGATAAACAGTGTATTCACGCCCAGGTTCGGCTCCCATTATAATCTTGGTATTAGTTATTAATCTTCTTTTTTTCCCAGATATGAAGGCGTAAGCACTTTTTCCTTTTTCATTTCTTTCTGCAGGAACCTTAGAAACAGAAAGTCTATTCATATCCCTTATATCAATGCATCACAGTCATGATCTCATCAAAGAAACATGAGGTGGTAGCATTAACTCGCTGCACTAAATCCAGCCCTGCTCCTCCCCATAACACTAAAATTTCATATTTCATGTAATGGGCCGTCCCTTCTTTGCACCTTTTTACCTCGCCATAATGGATGGCTCTTTCTCGGTACACCTCTAGGTAGAGATAGGGAGAGTGGCCAAACAGGTGAAGGCTTTCAAGGCTTTGGGTGCACTTCTTGAGTGTTGTCTGAATAAGAAATTGTTTTTTAGGTGAAAGCATTTGGTTTGATGGCTAAATCCATTTTTCAACCCTGTCTCCCCCAAAAATATAACATTCACGTGTTATGTAATTGTTTCTCCAAATACAATTAGTAAGAAACGCATGTGCTTGTACGGTTTATGTTTACTGATAATATTTGTGCCCAGTCCAATTTTGTCTACCAAAGGAGCTGATTGCATTTTTTTTACATTGCATTATTCTCACAGGTTTGCCATCTTAGATCTGGTTCCTTGTTTTCTAAAGTGAATAACCAAATCTCCTAACATTTTTTATCTACTTTCTCATCAGCAAACAAAAAAAATCTGGTCTTTATTTAGCTAAATAAAGATATTGTATGATCTTTCACCACAATTTCTCCACAATTCTGGCTCAATTAGTGGATTTAACACTATTGAATACTGATGAACCCCAAATCTCACTATATTTGAGGTGTAAGACTGAAAGAAAAAGTTTATGAGTGCTGTTTTGTCTCTTGTCAGCAGTGAGAAAACTAAAAAACTAAATTAATTGGTTCATCTGTTCTACTGAGAACTATTTGGATTACTGATCCCAATTTAAAACCAGAAACCCCATTCAGACGCTGAACGTGCGAAATCAGCAGCCTTTTAGAGGTTGGCCACCTTGAAGTAGGCCGGACATTAAAATTTACTGCCTGCACTCTATATTTAGAGGCAGCGAAAGAGGGGTGGAAAACTCACATTTCCTTGTTTTGCAGAACAGGGTGGCAGAAGGGCCCTTGGTTAGACCTCACCTGAGCGAGGCCGCCTAACTGTAGCAGGAGGCCTGTTTTCACTCTAAACCAGACACTTCCTCCCCGCCCTCGCGCTGCCTGGCCTGGTTCAATAAACATGAACTTAATTCACTTTCTTCACTCCCCGCTGCAGCCTGACAGGTGGTCCATGAAAGCGGGTACCTGGGAACGCAGCGGCAAGCGATGATTGCGCCGGCAAATGTGAGACTCCGCGCAGATTTCAGCCATCATTAGCCGGCGGTGATGAGTGGCAATGGCTCCCGCTAACCCTGCGAAAGACTATTCCCCCAGAGTTAATTTGCTCATATTTCACAGTTATCAGCTGGGACTGGTGTTGTTGAACTGTGCTTAAACCTGAAGATGTGTTTTGTTTCACACTAGTCCCGTGCTTCCCGCCGCGTTGCATTTTAAATATTGAAGCCCTTTTGTTTGTGCTCCCTCAGGCAAACTGCTACTACCACGGCGAGGTGGAGGGTCATGCCAGGTCAGACGTCAGCCTCAGCACCTGCGCCGGCGTTAAGTAAGTGTGTTTGACACTCGCTTTTTCATTCTTGGCGTGACAATAGCGCGCTTCTAATGCCTTCGACCTCTGAGGGTCAGGGAGGAGATGGGAGGGCTGGAACAATTCCCAGCTGACAGTGGGCGAGATGCCAGATGCACCCTGGTCAGTCAAAGGGCTTATGACCGCAAACATCCACATTCACAAACAATTTGAGCAGCAAGTTGGCCTTACCTGCACTGGACTGTGGAAGGAAACTTGAGCACCTGCAGGGAACCTACACAGGCACAGAGTAGACGTAAAGACTTCACTCAAAATACTGCAAATCAAGATGCACGTTCTTCAGTTTTGAATGCTCCCAATTAGAGTTGCTCCAAGTTCTTTCAATGCATAGATTTCACAAGTAAATATTTATGGCAGGTAGATATGTAAGACTTGCCTGGCACTGATCTTAATTATTTGGTCCAGGATTTTTACAGAAGGAACATGAGGCAAGACCCGAACCTTTTTGAAGTTCCAGTGCAGTCAAGTCCAACTCATTTGCCGTCGTCTGACTGTCCAAATTGCCGTCACACATGGCAAGAAACACGAGCAGTCAGAGGATCACGCAAGTTTTAAACTCTTAGCTAAGCCAAACTTATTTGGAAGAGCTAACGCACTTGACCTTGTTGCGAGCAGAGTCTTTCCTGTGCAAGGATTCATTATTGCAGACTGTTGGCTGGTTTACAACCTCTCTGATGAATAATTTCGGTGAGCTCAGTGATATTAACACCACTTATTTGGTCACCAAAACTATGAAAATCTGACACAGGTTGCAATAAACAGGACTGATCTTTTATGTCTGACCTGAGGCCAAGTTATAAGTCTTAAGTCTGCGATTGTGATGAATGGCGCATCAACAGAACTCAGTAAACACTGAATGTTTCTGCGTTATTAAGCCTAGATGACACCCTGTACGTACAGTTGAAAAGCAGTAAACTTGACATATTGCAAAGGTCTTAGACAAGTGAGGAGTTTCAGTGTTGGAAACGGTCTGTTTGCAGATGTCAAACAGGAGTAATGATTGCAGTAATATCATTGGAAACCATCAGGAATGTTTTCCCGAACCAGCCAAACGTCTACACCCTCTGATTTGCCTGATTGTGAAGCCCTGGCAGTTGGCCTTCGTCTTCTTATTTATTTATTTATCTCAGTTTTTCTGCAACCTGTCTGCACGACGACAGATGCACAGAAGTTTAATTTTTTTTTTTTTTTTTGACAGACGGCTACACATTGCTTGGCTCACTGAGACAAATTGATCTTGGTTTGCGTTGGCAGCGCTCAGGCTTTTTTGAGGGGGGGATTTTCAGCGTGAGTTCATGTGGCTGCGAGTATTGTGCAAGGCTTGTGAGAATCTCAAAGTTTATCCAAACTCACTGCATGAGGATGTCGCTTTAAATCACAGGGGCCGCTGTTAAAACATGAGAAAAGTTAAGAAAGAGGAAACAAAGGGCACATCGGTGGAAAATCTAAGTTAAACTACTGCTCTTGAAGCAGAGTATTATTATTATTTTGACTATTATTACATTGAATTACACTAACCGATGAGTACACCTGTCACTAATGATCTATCATCTTTTCTGGACATGGCAGGATCACACCAAACTAAGATAAACATTCTTGTTTCTTTATCTTCTGCATATCCAAAAAGTGAAATTTCACTATTTGGACTGGATTTAGACACTACTTGAATATAGAAAACATTATGCAGCCCGTTGTCTAACCTCTAAAAGAACTTTCCATGCACTCTGTCCTCCTCCTGCAGGGGTTTCATATCTCTTGAAGGCAAATCCTATGTACTGGAACCATCTGCTGATCACTCTGATGGGACTCACTGGATCTACACGGCCGATCACCTCCATTTCACTCCTGGTACCTGTGGCCATGAGTTCAACATATCCTCTCCCTTTGAACATGCAGAGAGCAGCCCGTTCAGCGCTTTCGGCACAAGGGTAAGGGTTGTTTAACAGCCTGCGTTTTATCCCCAGGTTGAATTAAACTGTGCATACACTGATGCTGCATTATGTAGCCGTTTTGTCCATTGTAGGCTTTCATTACTGATTGGAGAGTGAGGAGACGACACAAAGGTTTGAAAAGATGAGAAACAACATTGAATTTGTGAATAGGGAAGCTGTGGTTCATGGTCATGCTCATGAAATCAGAGCCCCCACGCCACCAGAGCTTTTCTTTTTTAATAAATTGCCAAAGTTTGCCACTCTGAGAATATATTTTAAAAGACTTTAATGTACAATGTTCAACTACATTTGACCTTACTAGTAGATTTAATCTACTTCATCTCAACTAATAGATCAAAGCTGGTTCACTATACACAATTAATTAGAATACATTTTTAAAGCCTATCTCTATAACTGCATTTTTTCTCATTGTTCTTGATGTTAGCGTTGTCATAGAGATCATGTTAGCATGCTGAACCCTGGTGGTAGTCCTGTCATGTGCCATTATGTACACATAATGAGTGTCGTTTATATTATAGTGTCTGTCTGTTTATATGTGGCATCCCTGTAATACAGTACAATGGCGATCTAATAAGTGGGTGAGGATAATTATCATTCCTGTATGTGATGAAGTAATGTTTACTTGAATAGTGTTTTTAACCATTTACAGGCCTGAATAAATTAGGAGTTTTTTTGCCTACACTCTTACTTAGAGTGATACTTTTTTTTTCTGAGAAATTTTTAGACCGAAGAGCACCTTAAGTGTCCCTAGATGTCCTACATTTGAAACTAAATGAGCCCTTTTCCTCTGCTTTTCTTCCTGTTTGCCACTCAAATGCTCGAGTCGGGGCTTTAATCTCACTGGGACCTCACAGGATATGATGATTTTTAAAAAGAACAAGTAAAAAATGCCTCTCGTTGTAGCCTGGTTTTGGATGAAGCAGGATAAAAAAGGACTGCTCACCTTAAGCCTCTTTAAAAAAAAAGATCATTTGCAATGCAGATATTGGTAAGTGGCCTGTTGTGTATTTTAGAAGCTTCTACTTGTTGAATTATTCACTCATTCCCTCCGACTGATCTGACGGCGTCCATTAGTGATCTGGAACGTATGGAGGGGGTTGATAAATGCCTGTGGGAAGTACATTAGCTGTTAAGTGGCGACATTTGCTCCGAAAAAAAAAAAAATAACGAGATTGGACCGCACGCGTGTACGTCGGCCCGCAGTTGGTCCAGTCTGTGCAGAAGTAAATGGATTACTGTTCAGAAAAACCCCACCCTGCCCCACACCCTACACCCAGCCCCTCACCACCCCACAGAGTGGAGGGATAAATCATAAAGGGAGTCTCTCTCCTCAGTGGGAACAGGGCTTCGGAGATGATGAGCTCTGATAAGTGGAAAACACACACTCCGGTGATCTCTATCTGACTGGTGCAGGGTGGCAGGAGTGGATGGACACGGCTGATTTATCAGGTCAGACCCTAAGCGATGCAGAGATAGGTGGTGTGAAACATGAAACAGATGCTCAAGGACCCAAAGCAAGAGCATATTATAGCACAGCATATTATAAAGGTGATGCAGTCTAAATGCGAGGGACTTTCCATCTTAAAAAGTTTTTTTTTGTTTTTTTCCTCTTGAATTGTTTAATCATTTCATCAAGGGTATACTGAGATTGAGTCAGAAAGCGGGCCAAACATGTGGCTGCGCTGGCTAAAACATCCAGTGCTTTCACATTGTTAATTTTTATTTATTCATGCGGTAATAGGGGCTTTTTCCTGACGTTTTACCGTACAGTTTGATTCCTGTTGATGATTATTGTGCTGGCTTCACACAGATAGAAAGCGCTGTCTTGCGTGTGAAGAAGCCTGCAAAGACTCTGGTGAAGGAATCCTGACAGCAGCACAATGCAAAGTTCCCAACTGAGAGGAACAGAAGGGGACTAAGATAACAAAGAGAAGACGGGAAAGGGTCACATTGATGGTTAATGCCACTGTGAAAAATACGACGTGATTCTCCTGCGCAAGAGCTTTCTTTTTCTTTTTTTTTTTTTCCTCACGTACTTTAATAATTTCTATCTGATCGCAATGTCCCCTCGCTTTTGTTTGAAATACGACATCCCTGCCCCTCCTCAACCCAGCAAGGGATGTCAGAGTCGGAGGGGGAAAACATCTCCACTAAGTGAAGACAGATGCAGTTTGTGAGGGAGGTGGTCAAACACGGCGATCCCGGGGGCAAAAAAAAAAGTTAAAAAAAAGAAAAAGAAACCTGATAAGACAGTGAGGGATGTTTTCAAAAATTGTCACTCGCAACCGGAAGAGCGAGAGGCCTTGTTAGCAGGAAGGAGAGGGGAGCGTACGCCTCGCTCGGTGGCATGCGAGCAGGCTTACCTCAGCATGTCACGCAGGGGCGCCGAGGTGTGCTGCTGCTGCTGCTTTGATAAGCTCCGCCGTGCCCTGCTTGAGGGTCTAAAGATAAAGAGGCGTGTTGGCAGAGTGCCCCCCGGATGATGAGAGTCAGATGAGGGTAGAGAATGGTAGAGATACGACGGCGAGCCGGCGAGAGCGGCACGTCATCGACACGAGCTCCTGCAAATTTCTATCGTCCCAAAGCGGAAATTAGGCTACCTACGATGTCAAACCCGAGCACAACATGTGGCGGTATTTTACAAGTGTCTTGTCAGACAGAATAAACGGAATACCCGTGCACGTGGAGGGATGATTTGCGAAGATAACTCTAATAAACTACATGGATTGAAAGAAGTCAGTTGGATGCCAGCCCAAACGACATTGTAGAGTTTGAGCACGGAGGTTCATTTTTGATCTTTTGGAAGCCGCGCTGTGGACGGCGAGGAGAATCTAATCACAAAGCTCCATTATTCAGTTTTCATGCTCATCCACACCTGAGCCAGCTCAATTTGCTTAACCGCGCGATGTGGTTGAAAGCTCTGAGGCAAGTGAGGTGGTCTTTGTTCTGAAATTCTCCTCGCCATATAAATTGTTTAAGGCCTCCTTCCTGGCTTTAATTCTCTGATATTGAAGCAGCTGTGGTGTGCGAAACAGGATGAATGTTTTGGGGGGGAGCGCTGTAAAAATATAACATATCGATAGTGGATTTCTTTTATACACTTCCACTGAATTGGACGCACAAACCAATATTTCCCATTTTCCAGTGGGAGTTTCATTTTTATAGAGACAGTGAGTAAAACGCGCTGTAAAATATGTTCTACATTCACAGCTATATCTGTAGCTCATCGGACTTTATTGAAGAATAGGGATGAGTTGATTAAACATGGCGTTGGTGTGTGTGTGTCTCCTCTCCAGGGGCCTCCTAGAGACCTGGTTATCACTGTAGGGTGCATTTAGAGCACACTTGCCCATCCTGGCTTATCTATGGAGGAGGCAGATAAGAGCAGAGAGGATCCAGGCTGCCAGGCCAGCAAGGATAAAGAGGCTCAGGTTTGAAAGCTGGCCATAGTGTGAAGGCAGAACACTTAGCCAGCAGGATAGTATAGGATGTGTGTTTGTGTGTGTGTCCGTGTGTGGAAAGACTGAGCTCATGTGCATGTGTGTGTGCATGTAAGACAGACCCCAGCTTGTTTTTTTTTTCCTGCAGTTTGTTTTTTGACCATTTTGTTATCGTTTATTTACTTTTTTAGTCCATTTATTTTTTAGCCATGCCAGCTGTGTTGTTCCATGTCAGTCAGTCTGCCTGTTAGCCGGTCCATCCCATTGTTCCAGACTGAAATATCTCTATGGGTTGCCATGAAATTTCTTCCAGATATTCAGGATTGATGCTTAGTGATCCCCTGACTTACAGTGTCAGCATCGGGTCAAAATCTTAATTTGTCCATTACTTGGCTTATGACCTGTAAAACTAATGACTTTCCTATCAATCTCAGCTGTTCTTTGTGTTTAGTATTAAATCGCAAAAGGTTATTGAACTCTGCAAAAATGTTGCTATTTAGTTCAGAAGCACTGCTATATCTGAGTACAGGCTAAATAAATAAAAATACAGAATGAATAAGAAAGAAAATTCTTCATTTTTTTTTGAGCGAACCAGTTTCTTTTTCGACACGTACTCGCCAGACCTTCCTCTGCTGTCTGAGTCACTGTGAATACTTCATCATATCGCATGCCCTTTGAATTTTGGTGCGCGTGTTTTACACTGGGCGCTGCTAACAGTGCAGGCAGCATTGTCCAAAAAACGGTGATTTATTAGCTAATAAGCCCGGTCCTGCAGAGCGTTATCAGAGTTCTGCGTGACCTTAGCGGCTCGGACGTAAAGTGTAGCTGATTGCTTTGTGCTGATTCCCGTTTCTGCCGCCTATTGTGTGGAGTGGAGTTCAGGTGAAAAGCCATATTGAGTGCCCCCCCCCCCTTGCTAAATTTAGGCTGCCCTTTCCAGAAAGCTCTGGTTAAGTGCATCCTCCTAATGTCCTCCTTCTCTTTTTCTCTCTCTCCTCCTCCCCCCTCCTCATCTCACTTTGTCTTTCGGTTCACTTCCGCCCTCTATTACCTCTCCCATTTCCGTCTCTTTCTTGCCTCCCTTCCCACTGTATTTCCCCCACCCCCACGTCCATTTCTCCCTTTCATCCACCCCCTTGCAGCATAAACGCCACGCCCAGACTACGACCAAGTACGTGGAGCTGATCATCGTGGCTGACAACAGAGAGGTAAGCGGAGGTCACGCAGTCCCGACCTCCCCCACGGCCCTGCCGTCGAATTCTGCGGGAAAGGGCCTCGGAGGTTTGCAGAACCCCCTCCGCCCCCACGAGACCTCGATAAGATGGCTCCACCGCTGCCTTATTGTCGCCTCTGATGTGTCCACTCACTCATCTGTTTCGCTGTCCGGCTCCCCGCATGCAGAATTTGACTCACAAATGAGCCCGTTCCGTGACGAGCGCTCTGACTTATCTCCAACCTCAGCCTTACGATCTTAAGAGAGGGCAAAGAGAAGAAAGCATTCCTTGCTGGCATGAGACGCTGTAGGTCAATGTCATGTGCTTTAGAGCCACAGAAAAGGGAGTAAATGCTGGATATAAGACAAGGTGGTTGGGGTTATCTCTTTAGCCTAAGCTCCACCGAGGAGCTCTTTGATGATAGCAACTGCTGCAGAAGCACCAGTGGAATTAACATGACAGCGATTGCGGCGCAGCTCCGGGACACCCCATGAAGGCCTTCCTGGAGCCGACGTGCCGTTTAATATGTCCCATATAATGTCTTTGATGACGATGATAAACATTCGGGCGGGTGGATCACCTCTTTTTCTCCTTGCTTTCATTCCGCTGTTGTGTTGTTCAGTTTCAGAAGCAAGGCAAAGACATGGAGAAGGTCAAGCAGCGGCTGGCGGAGATCGCCAATTACGTGGACAAGGTAACAATCAAATCAACAGAGGGAATGTCGTATGGGAATGTGATTTATTAGAGGTCACGCCGCGCCTGCTGAGAATTAACCGGCCTGCGAGGGGAGGCTGATTGGATTATGAATGGATGATCAATTCTATAACTCGGCAGAGAAATGTTTTGAGGAGGCCGCTGCATTGAAACGTGCCGTGGGTGGCGGCTTAATAAAACAAAAGCGAAAGATGTTTTATTCATATGGAAGGTTGTACGTTGATTAACATTTAAGGATTTGTTCAAAGCGACTGTCGTTATAGCACTTGTGATT
>JAOXYL010000030.1:5483152-5497869 GCA_028564955.1 Terapon puta
TGTGTGTGTGTGTGTGTGTGTGTGTGTGGGCTCTTTAGCTGTGTCCACCTTTTGAATGAGGGCAAGCTCACAGTCAGGCACAGTCTCGCTCCTTCCCTTTTGATGGGTTACCTGAGGAGGGGCTGGGGAATAGCGAACAGGCGCAGAAAGGGAGCGCTTGATTTACACATCTCTGACAGCGTCGGGAAGAGCCATAGAGGGAGGAGGAGGAGGTTAACATGACTGTGTCTCTGATAGGAAGCAGACCGTCGTCTCTCTTCTGACTGGCACATCTGGTTCTGTCTTTCATCCCCCTGCAGCCTCCTCACCGAGGACCAGAGGCGGCACCCCCACCAGCCCCTTACCCCTCGCACAGCCTGCGCCGACTGCCCCAGTGCCCCCCGGTTCACCTCAGCCACCCCGTCCCCCTCTCTCTCACCCTGTCCCTCTCCACCGGCCCTGTGCAGCCGAGGCCCCCGGTGCCCCCGCCTCACGTCCACATCGCACCCAGGGGGGCGTCTTTCCGCAGCGGGCCACGCCATAGCTCCTGCAGGATGGTCATGGTGAGTGAGTTCCCCGTTCCTTCAGCCGGAGACATTTTATTTGATGATGTTACTCGCCGTAATTTCTCCGCCAGGCCTTTTACGTGCCAACACAACCCATAATACCTAACCGGGGTAAGCGATGCTTCGCTGCGCCCGTCAGGCGGGTGCGATGTCGACCTCTTTCGTGGTGCTTCTGCGTCCTATGAATGTTGACAGTTATGCACAGTCTCATAAAAAAAAAGGCGAGGTTAACCCAGGAGCCAGTGTCACCCAAGCGCGACTTCAGCGCTACAATACAAACTGCCACATGAAAAATGAAAATGGAGCCAGACTTGCAAAGGGCTGGTGAGTGGGAAGACGCAGGGGTGGAAAAGATGAAACAGCAACTGGAGTGAGCAAGTACGTCCAAATATCACAGGGTGGTAAATTTGCTGCCACCGGTTTTCCATGGAGTTTAGCTATGGCATCGCAGCCTGTCAAAACTGAGGGGGGAAGAGAAAGCCGGAGGTTCTCGGCGTTAAATCCCTCTCACTCTGTGATTCTCAGAGACTCTTATTTCCCTTTAATGCAGTTTTGAACCTGTACCCTGTGGGCAAAGGAGACCCAGAGTGGATCGCAAAGACAAAGAGACAAATTGATGAAGATAATGTACGGAAGAGTCGATTGGTCAGCGGTGATCGATCGCATTTCTCAGGTCATTTTTCAGACAGAAACAACATTCGCTGCCTCCCTTTGTCTTGCATCATTATCGAGTTGAATAGATTTATTCTTTTCCGCCGCTGGTCTGACAAAAAGAAGCAATCTGGAGACATCACCTCGGCCTTTGGAAAAATTGTTACAGTACGGTTGCTTTTGATTTTTCAGGCTCGTTTATTGATTCGGCCACAAAGAAATTGAGAGTCGAACCGCTAATGAATGTAATCATTAGTTGTAGCGCTAAAAGAGCGAGCAAATGAGCAAACAGAGAAAATAGAAGAGAGGGAGAAGGCTGAAATGCGGATGAAAAATCAGGTCACAGCGGCGCCGCACCAGTGTCAGGATAATAAGAGGTGTGCTAAACACATAATGACATTCTAGTCTCGTCGAGGTGAACGCAGGGGTCACGGAGGAGGTCCGGCTTCAAAACACAACACTGCTGTGGAGCTAGTAAACATTATGACGGCGAATTATGGAATATATCAGCATTTAATAAAGAGCATCACGTAATTACTCCTTCAATTTCAACGGTGAGATGTGTTTATAGTGTTCTATATCTGCACTCATGGGCCACATGCTGTTAAACCAAAAAAAATGCAAGACAAGAGCGTGAAGCAGAAAAGACCCTGATTGAAAAGTGTTGTATAAAACATTGTGCTTTGCTTCGGAATAAAGCTTCCAGAGCCATTTAAAGTGAGAACAGAGGCTCCCAGTCATCAGACACCTGTACAACAGGTGAAGTGCGGCAGCGCCTGGCAGTGTTTCGACTTCAGGAAGTTGATTTTCCCTCTCAGCTGTTTCTATTTAATGTCAAAGTGCGAAACTGAAAGTGATGCCTGTTGGCAGCAGACTTCACCGGCAGTATCTTTAGCAGCTGTTTGGCAGCTCCGAGATGTTGACGAGGCCCTTTTTTCTTTTCCCCCCTCCAGTGAAAGCTCTCTGCTGGGGGCACGGAAGCGCTGTCTAATGGGGGAGCTTCCCCTGATGGAGCCGGTGGGTTTTTTCTCGACAGACTCTGTGAGATGTGGGTTTAGTTATTCTGAGTTGAAGCCGCGGTACGATTCTGCGCCTGTTAATCACCTTATCAGACGCGCTCTTTGTCATCCAGCATTTCAACCATTTGGTACTTTTTCTGATATTTTTGGATGGCGCTTGATTGGTAGCAGCGCACTTCATCACGGCCGTTGTCACTTGACCTTCTGGGTGAAAAGGAGAGGTGTATTTTCACTCACGGCATCCAGTTCCCAATTCACAACATTTGGTTAAGACATCAAGTTTGTCTCCGGCGAAGGGATGATGTGTTGAACTGGCGGATACTTCCCTGTTGGGTGAGCGAGGTCTGAGGCTCCTTCCTCTCCTTTTGGGGGAGGCTTCTCTCCAGCCGGGGCGAAGAGGAGGAAGCGAATGGACACCAGATGGGGGCTAGGTAGCGGGCCCGTACCGTGATCTCAGTCTCTTTAGCGGAGATCCAGCGGAGATTAAAACCACATGACAGTTCCCTCCCTCCCGTGGCGAGTTTCACGGGGCAGGGCTGCCCCGACACGCCCGTGGGGAGAGAGGAGGAGGACTCAAGGGCCTCAGCTCTGAACGCCTGCTTACGAGCGCCACCTGGTGGAGATTCATTGTTAATATTTTTTTATGTCCTCGTCAGGAGCTGGAGAAGCCCAGTCCTCCCCAGAAACCCCTCCCAGCTGATCCCAGGAGCTCCCGCCTGGTCCGGAGCCCCTCCGCAGTCCGGGGGGCCTCTGCTGTTTGTGGCCCCGCGCCGCTTCCCGGTGTACCCAGACCTGCGCGCCCATTACCGCACCCCAACAGGTGAGTGAGCGATATTCAAAAAACATCTCTGTCTTGCTGAGAGATCTTTTGGTCACATACTTTTTTTCTTCTCCCTCCTCTAGACCCAGCCCCAAGCATCCTCCAACACTACCAAAGCCTTGCATAATTGCCAACGTCAAGTACAGCAGCTGAGACTTTGGCCGGGAAGGGACATTGTTGTGATAAGACACTAAAGAATTTGCACTATGAAAACTTTGAAGACCTTAAAAAAAAAAAAAAGATGGTGGCCTTCCTGAGTTTTGAATCAGGAGAGACCTGCCGTGTCCCTTTTTGGTGCTCTGTCTCTGAATGGTGCTACGAGTCTGAGCTCAGGTACATGTAAAGTATTTATATTCTGTATTTATTGCCACGCAGTGCACTGTGCCAGACACTTTTATTACACGGTAGCGACTTTTTAATTTTATGTTTGCATCAGTTTTTGTTGGGATTTTTTCCCCTTATCAGCTGTTCATTACCAAGGAAAGTATTGGGAAAGGAAAAAAATCCAATCTGTGAAAAATCTGATTACGGGAATGTTTTTTTTTTTTTGTGAATTGTGTTTTAATGAAGGTGTGGTTTTGTTTTATATACTACGGGGGGAGTTTGAAAAGAGAATTGTGCAATGAGGAAGCCTCCGTCAGCACTTGCAGTTCTTTGAGCCGGTGGGGCGAAGCTGACAAGGCTCGAAAACAACCACAGAAAAAAAGGAAAAGTGGTTTTACTGCAACAGTTCTGCAGTATGCTCTGTGTGTTTGGTTTTTGAGGCTGAAGTTCAGGCCTGTTTCCTCTGCATTTAACGTTTGGAGTTGTGAATTGTGAAACATCATCGCCGCTTCTTTTCCATTAACGAGCCCCAAGAAACTCACTAGAGGGATCTGGGCGCTGGGGTAGGAAGTGAACATGGATCTGAAATGAGCCGCGATCAAGGAAGCGTTCATCCCTCGGAGGGAGCTAACGTCTCCAAAATATTGCTCCACTAAAGGTCATGTGTGTTTTTGATTATTTCCCTCTGTGCCTGTCTGCACCGAGGACTCTGTGTGAAACTCTGTGATTAAATCACAGAATCACTAATGACTTTCTTAACGCTGCGGCCACACGGGTGTCAATGGAGGCACTCGCATGTAAACAGCCAATGTTACAGTGTTCAAGTGTGAATTTTAAATCATGTTTTTTTTGTTCATCATTGGACAGATTTACTTGATGGGAACGCATTTCTAGCTCTCTCTCTCTCTCTCTCTGCCACTGAAAGTAGTGGTTACCCGGCATACACTGAGTATCCAATTCATTTTCTATGTTTTGTACCTTTTTAATTTGGCTATTGAGATTAGTTTTTCAGAGCCAATCTACACGCAAGATACAAAAAAAATCCTGCATAAATTGAATTTGTGGCCATTGAACAGTGTTTTGTTGATTCTGCAGCTTTATTGTTTTCCTGGATTGCAACGCAGCGTATACACATTCACACTGAGCAGCATTTCCTTTAAGCACAGCTCACGAGTATATTAGGCTGAAAAAAAAAGACTTTTGTTACTTTTGATACTGTTGTCTTTTTAATAATGCACTAATTGTACTTTGATTGCTTTGTTTACTTTGCTTTTTCAATGCTACAATATGAGTCCATGTACTAATAGACAGTATTTGAGTCCAGTCAGCTGACTGCGCGCTACGTCCATGTGTTCCTCATATGTTGTGTTACAGGTGAACACATTTCCATAGAGAATGCTTTGTTTTATAAAGACTGTTTGATACATCATATGTAAACACCTAAAGTGTCAGTGTATGGTCATGGTATTTTGAACACTCATGCAGTATTAGTAAAACTGTTTTTCTCAAACACTGAATCATTGATCTTTATGCTCCATACTTTTTTTTTTTTACACAGCATGCATGTTTTCAACACGACTGGTCTCATGTGAACAGATCAATTAAATTCCATATTAAAAGCCCTTTGACTACATGAGCATAAAAAAATGGCATTTTCACTCCAACACTCCCATTTTGAAAGAACACAAAGGCAGATTTCATACAGTATCAGATGTTAAAACTAAAATTGCATTTCATCTACTAAAAGAAGACTTGCATTTATTTTAATCTTGCAACCAGAAGTCCGAGTACTTAATACAATGGGGGAAATAAGTGAAAAGTGTAATTTATTAGTTTAACCATTTAACAGCGAAGCAGCGGAGCTTTGTTTTAACAGTCTAAGCCTTTTACAGAAAAACAATTTGAAGAGGTGTTTGTAAGGGATACAAATCCTGAAGAACAACAGTATGAAAAAAAATCCTTCACTAATGAGAAATCGAAGCAGGTGTGCACGACGACAAGGACACACAGACGAGATGCTCAGTCAACATCATGTAATTACAAATTCACAGCTCCAAATTGATTTTGTCTAAATAAAGGGAGGGGGTTTGGATGCAAAGGGCAAAAACATTTTCCTTTTTTTTTTCTTCGATAGACATGCCAGCATCTAAATTCTGTTAAGTGCTTATTATCTGAACCACTGTTGGTTCTCGGTTACCATCAGATCAAACGGCTACATTTTCACAGACAGTGGAGACGAGGAAAGTTAACAAGCATCATTTCTTTTAGTCTTTTCATTAGAGAGGTCAAGATCAATCCATGGAAGTCAATATGTGGTTGAACCGGACTGATGATGGAGTAACAGCTCTCCCTTGTGGAGAAGTTGCAGGCTGCTGACGGTGACCTGTTTGAGTGGGTTTCATTTGTAGCTCCTTTATATGTTTTACATTCAATGAAAAAGAAGTTAACAATTCAAACAGGTAAAGTCTTATGAGACCACCCAAAATAGTCCAACACAATTTACAGCATGTTTTTTAGTATCACGTCATTCGAGGTAAAATAAGTACTTAAATTTAATGCTTCATTAATTGCTTAAACAGCACAGTGTAAAAATACTCAAGTAAAACAAAGAAAACAAATCCTGAGTAAAATGACTTAAGTGAACATACAAAAGCATCAAAATATACTTAAAGTACAAAAAGTAAAAGTGCTCATTATGCAGAGTGTATTTTGTATTACTGGATGATAATCACTGATCCATCGCTTTAAAACTTGTAGATGGAGTTAATGTCGACTATTTTCTATTCTGTACCCGGTGAAAGTTGTGAAATAATAAACACATACCTACTTACAGGAGTTACAAAAGCACACATTCAAGTACAGGTAAAAGATTTAATATTTCCCCCTTAATTCAGCAGAGTAGAAGCATGAAGTAGCAGAAAATGGAAATAAATAAAGTACAAATACCTCAAAAGTGATGAAGTCATAATTTGGAAAAGGTTTATCATATTTTCAGATACTAACTTTTATATTTATTTTTTTTATATCACAATCAGAATACTTTACTTATCCCAAGGGAAACATTGGTGTTCCAGTTGTTCTGATACAGAAAACAGAATATAAAAATACAAAAATACAATGAAAACAGGATATGTACAGTAAGAACAGTAATACAATCAATAGAATATATTCAGTAAATTGAATACAGAGACATATAAATATATAAATACATGTTACTTATTACACGGATGAGTATATAATTCTAGTTTACTATTTCATAAATATGACTTGACAAAGTGAGTCATGATTAATAATAATAGATTAATTATACAGGAAAACACTGCAGGGTGGATTTTTTATTTTATTTTATTTTTTTCCTGTGCCGGATATAAGTTTGCATATGCTTCCTACCGCCTGCAGAGATTTAAATCCACTTCCACGATGGAGCAGAAAGAAGATCTCTAAATTAATCTCATTATTCTTTAAAATGGCACGAGGGAACTGAGATATTTTTGAAGAGTTTCTGTGTGTATTTGTGTGTGTGATCTGAAATATTTGGGAACATATAGTCCTCGCCGCTTCACATGTGATCCTTTAGGATAATCTGGAGATTATGACAGGCTGTGGCTGCGCGGTGGAAGAGGAGCGCTGCGCGAATCAACGCACGTGTGGAGCCACGCCGGAGAGAAATTTACGCGCCCGGTGCGCACGACGCGTCAGGCAGCTCCAAACGGGACAGCTCGAAACTTGGGACCACTTAATAAGTTTAGCAATTTAGAGGCAGAGAGGGGAGATCTGAGCCATTTGCTCCGTCCAATTACGCAAATATAAGATATGTTATAGGCTGAATGGACTCGCGATTCTAAAAAAGAAAAACTTTGTGCGCCGGATTAACAAACATACATGTGTCATGTCGGAGCAGAATAACTCGGCGGAGCCTGATTTTTACCCTGAAAGTGAGGAATGTCCTGAGGAAGACCCCCCCGGCTTTGGAGACGACCTGGAGCTGAATCAGTTCGATGGACTGCCCTTCTCCTCGCGTTACTACAAACTGCTCAAAGAGAGGAAGACTCTGCCCGTGTGGAGGGTCAGGTGCGAGTTTGAAGACGCCCTGGCGAGGAAGCAGCTGGTGGTCGTGTCCGGCACCGCTAAGACCGGCAGGAGCACGCAGGTGAGGCTGCATGGTCGTTAATGGGAACGCACAAACAGGAAGGGTGGAATCAGGGAGGATGGAAGGAGGTGAAAGTGTCTGTCAGAGGGATTTTATTTAAGAGAAGTTCTCATTCACCCTGTTTTAAAGCTTCTTTGTGGCATTAAAGTTGAAGAAAAGTGCCACTCCCTTTTCACTTTTTTGTTGTTCAGGGACAGTTCTTCCTTCAGACTGGACTAAATACCAAAGCATAATCCAATTTCCACGCAATTTGTTGCCACATGCTCAGTCCAGCCTGTTGAGTCAACAGCAAATTTAAGAGTGCTGCTTCCCCTTATTTGATTTAAATGTGAAGTTAACCCTCTGAGCTGTGCTTTTCCTGCACAACCTTACCGTGTTAATCCACTGACCAGCACAACTTTTCAAGTTTTCATTGATTTTTTTACATTTTTATTGTCATTATTTTCCATTTCTAACTTTCATATTTGCGAAAGAAGCACCATTATGTGAACAGGTTGCCCAGCTCAGCAGATGCTGTTGTGTCACTGCGAGGCTGTCCAAGCCCCGGCCCGCATGCCTGACAGTCGAGCTTCACAAAGGCTCCAGCAGGGGTGTTAGGGGACCTCCTGCTGCTAAGCCCTGATCCGCTGGAGCCGCCTCATGCTGCCAAAGCAATTTTGCATTATGAGCGATAATACCATAGGATATCTCCTGTCACTGTTTGTTTTGCTGCGTGCTTAGACAAAAGCCATCTGCGCGGCCCTGAAAGGACACTTGCCACCAAAAAACAACGAGTTCATGTGAATAGAAAGTGCTCCGTTTGATGTGGAACGAAGGGCTTTGAAGCGCAGTCACGACTCGCGATAAAACATGAGAGGTGACATTTAGCGATTATTCTCTTTCAGATCCCTCAGTGGTGCGCGGAGTTCTGCCTGTCAGCCCAGTACCAGCACGGCGTGGTTGTGTGCACGCAGACCGACAGGCAGCAGGCTGTCGATCTGGCCTTGCGCGTGGCTGACGAAATGGACGTCAACATAGGCCATGAAGTGGGTTACACCATCCCTCTGGAGACCTGCTGCTCCTCCGACACTGTTCTGAGGTTTGTTGACGAGCTCTCGGCCGCTTCTTTCACAGCCAGCAGCGGCGCTCTGATGACATTTTAATATCATACACAAACTGCCTCTGTCAGTCTTAATCTTTTCCTTGCCGGCGCTCCGCGGTTACATCATGGATGGTACATGCACGGGAGGCGATCTGCTTGTCACCATATATCAAAAATAGCGAAGCGCGTTTGTGACAGAACAACATAACTCATTTGTTTCACTGCTTCCAGCTTCTCAATTGGCAGGATTTGCTGTTGTGTATCATCATAAACTGAATATCTTCTGGTGCTGCCTCAGGTACTGCACCGACGACATGCTGCTGAGAGAGATGATGTCAGACCCTTTTCTGGAGCACTATGGGGTCATCATCATCGACCAGGCCCATGAGAGGACGGTTAGCACAGACGTACTGCTGGGCCTCCTCAAGGACATCCTGCTGCAGAGGCCCGAGCTCAGAGTGGTGGTCCTCGCCATCCCGCCCACCGCCGGCAAGCTGCTGGGCCACTACAGCGGCGCCCCGCTCATCAGTCTGGAGGGCTTGCCTCCGGCCGAGGTGGTCCACAGCAACAGCGGTAACAAAGACTACTTCTACTCTGCACTGAGACTGGTGCTGGAGATCCATCGGACCAAAGAGGATGGGGATATTGTTGTGTTTTTTGCTTCAGCCGAGGTGAAAGTTTTTTTTTTTCTTTAAATAATCAGCTTTAGTGCAAGAAAAGCTCCCAAGCAAATTTCTCTTCTACATTGTTGCTTGTCATCTCTTATGCAGGAGGTTCGCTGCGCTTACAATATCCTCCTGAAAGAATGCACCAGGCTGGGAGCGGAGCTGGGCCAGATGATCCCTGTGGTCCTGTGTCCACGCCAGGGAGGGCCACTGCCTTCCCCGACTGAGCAAGAAGGCTGCAAGAGATCCCGGAGGGTTTTCCTCTCTACCCAACAGGGGGAGGATATTTGGTGGCCTACAGAGTCTGTCAACTTTGTCATTGACACAGGAGTCCAGAAAAAGATGGTGGGTTATATCCATCAAAGCATATCGACCTTAAATTGGTAGCATACTGATTTTAATCAGCATGTGGTTTGGACTTTGCAGGTGTACAATCCAAGAATAAGAGCTAACTCAGAAGTACTTCGACCCATCAGTCAGTGTCAGGCAGACCTACGTAAGCAGTTGTCTGGAGCAGCGGGTATGTCTGGCAAAAACTGAACTATTTTCAAAGGTTAAAGTTTCTTTCCAATGTCTACAGAGTCAGACTCCTGGAGTCTTGACCATAATAATGCTGAATGATGTCAGAGTGAATCCAACAATGACATAAAACCACAATTGTTGTGCCTGAGCTGTTTGCTTTGCTGTATTTAGTTCCATTTATTTCCTAGGGAAGTGTTTCTGCCTGTATCCAGAAGACAGCCAGCTCCCTGCCGAGAACTCCCCACAGATCTTGGAGGCCAACATTACACCAACAGTGCTTTTTCTAAAAAGGATGGAGATAGCCGGCCTCGGACAGTGTGATTTCATTGACAGACCAGGTTAGTCTGCTGGTGGAAGTTGCACAACCGAAACATGATTTGTGATAATAACGAAGCAATTTCCTTCTCAGGTTACTGGTTCCCAGCCTGAACCACAGCCAGAGAGGTGTATGTGGGAGGCTTTTTTTTTTTTGGCTAGTGGAAGTACAGATGAGGAGTACAGATTGCTCAGTGTAGCTGTTTGGGCCCAGTCAGCCATGATTTAGCTGAGCTGACAGGACCCTGCTACTAACCATTGTCTGAGCTCTGACCCACCCTAACACGAACTGAACAGGCCAAAAGGGGCCAGCTCATTAACGATTATACAACATGTCTCGTTAGGGCAGCACCAGACAAACACAATGAAGAGGAAATACAGGACAATATATGGCAATATCTCCGTAGTCTTGTAAAATTTTGGCACCGCAGATACTCGCTCTAATATGCATACATCATCATGTTGTCTTGCGTGAAAGTTATGTGGGAAATTCAGAACTTGAAGCCACTGAGTGTAGAATTTTGAGTAAAAAATGAGCATCATAGAGATAATCTTGTGTCCCTTCATTATGTGCACAACAGGGATTCCTCTCCTTTCTGATTTGTGTATCAAACTCTTGCCGTTCCATACCCTGTTGCAGATCCTGAGGGTCTCATGCAGGCGTTGGAGGAGCTGGACTACCTCGCAGCTTTAGATGACGATGGCAATTTATCTGAGATTGGCATCATAATGTCTGAAATCCCTCTGGACCCTCAGATGGCCAAAGCGCTGCTAGCATCATGCGAGTTTGACTGCGTGAACGAGATGCTGACGATCGCTGCGATGCTGTCAGGTCTGTGCAACTTTGGTGTAGAATCAGGATAAGACTTCCTCATTTTCAAGGGTCCTTTGATTGATTTGCAGCTTCACCAGATGGACATTGTTGTAGTTTCTCTCAGACAGTGAACCAGATGGTCTCCGGTAAGAGTGGCTTGTCTGTCTCTCCTTGTCTTTTAGCGCCAAGCTGCTTCCTGGAGCCACCTGCTGGCATGACCCACGAGGCAGTCCAATGTCACAGGAAGTTCCAGCACCCTGAGGGCGATCACTTCACCCTCATAAACATCTACAATGCCTTCATGCAGTGCCAGAGAGAACAACGTAAGACACCGTTAGGGAACAGGACTTACCTACTCTTAGTAAAATAGTGCTTTGAGGCTGAATTGCATTAAACATCATCCAAGCTGAACTGTAGCTTTAATTAACTTCCATACTCTGGTAGAACCTTTGAGTTTCACGGCATTGACCAAATTAGTACTTTGTGTTTTTCCCCCACAGATTTGAGTCCTGAAAAGTGGTGCCTGGACTACTTCCTGGATTATTCCGCCCTGAAGACAGCAGAGGCCGTCAGATCCGAGTTGACTGACACTCTGAACAGGATCGAGCTTCCCATCTCGGAGCCCTCCTTTGGAACCAAGACCAACACACACAACATCAAAAGAGCTCTGCTGGCTGGCTTCTTCATGCAGGTACACTCGCCCAAAATAGCTGAGACAGGCTCCAGCACACCCCGCGATCCTGTGAGATATGATAAAGCAGGTATAGAAAATGGATGGATGGATTTCACTGAACTCAATTTTACAGTATCTCTCCCCTCTGTAGATTGCTCGAGATGTGGACGGATCAGGAAACTACTTCATTCTGACGCACAAGCACATGGCTCAGGTGCACCCGCTGTCCAGCTACGGAGCTCAGTCACACAAGCTGGGGCTGCCGGAGTGGGTTATTTTCCATGAGTACAATCTGTCCGAGAACAACTGCATGAGAACAGTCTCTGAAATTTCCCCTCAAGTGTAAGTAGCCCCCACACCACCCCCTTTCGACTCATCATGCGCACAAACAGATTAGACTTAGAGTTGGCTTATGTTGTCATGGAGCACATCGGTGAGACAAACATGTTTTGGTTATGAGAGTAAAACTGAGCCATTGGGTCAAATTTTCTATTGAAATCTTTTTAAATCCTCTTAAAATCCCCACAGTTTGTTTGTATTTTTTAATATTAAAAAAGTACTAGGCATATCCTTACTTCTCAAATAATGCCATTTCTGTTTTTACTTTTTTAGGTTCATTCAAATGGCACCTCTGTACTTCTTCTACAACCTGCCCTCTAGTGAAAGCAAAGACATATTGCAGGACATGTTGGACCCTGATGGATCCAGAAAATGTAAAGAGAAACAAAAAACCACCACGATCAGCAGCAGCAGTGATGCCAACAGCAGCTGCACGGTGGTGCCGCAGACATACGACAGATGTGTGATCCAGTGACGTGAAATCATAAATGTACAGATCTGGGTTCTTATCACCAAATGTATTTTTTCCTTGTGAAATGTGTACGGTCAGTGCAAACCAGGGCCTGTAATATTAAGTTATTACGTTGCTTAAAAGTTGTTTTGATGGTCACGTTTGTGCAATGATAGTAGACTCCAACACAAAAGGTGTCGTGTGGCGAGTTGACACGTCGCAAGATGTAATAAATCATGAACACCTTTTATTAGCTAAGGTCCGATGCATTTCTTATTTGTTTGTAACCCATTTCCCCGCTCTGCCCTTCAATGCCATCTGTATGGAAATGCCAGCGTCCTGATGGCTGTTTAGATTTTAATGAGCAGCAGAGGGGGGTGCAGATGGATGTTTTCTGTTGCAGTACTTTTAAATAGAGAGAGGGGAAAAAAACACCCATCCCATCACACCTGCTGTGCACACACATCCAGGAAGATGCAGATTTAAAGACACTTTGATGCATGTAGCAGCTGTGGGAGAAGTAATTTGTCTCCTTCTTCCTTCCCTTGCTGGCAGATTAAAACGCGAGCAAATGACTGTAAATGACTACAGATATAATGCATTTATTAATAATCACAGGCAAGAGATATACAGATATAAATGCTTAATTTTGTAGAAAGGAAAACTCCATAATCCAAGTCATGTCATCAGGGAAAGCCTGTGCCTGCTATCAATTGAATATATTCATAGTGCTTTACCATTCGGTAAATTGACTTACTGGCAAATGATTCTGCTGAGACTGGATGTCATTAACACCAATGATTTGTCTTTCAGCTGTCTTGGATAATGTTATAAACATGTCTTTTGTAATCATATTGTTTATATTTCTATTCATATGATAAACCCGGTGCATATTTCTGCAGTATAAGTAGGGTACGTGGTGTTTTTCTTCTGCATTGTATTTTACAGTGAACCTGAAATTTTAAAAAAAAAATGCTGCATCTCTTAAAAACCATCACTGTGTAACACGTACTAAACGTCAGGTTTATAATATCAGCACTACTGCTGCTGACAGTATCAAAACATTTACTTCAAGAGTCCCTTAAGAGTGCACTGAACTGTTTGCACGAGCCTGAAGGTCTTCGGTCTGTGTGGGTGTCTTAGTTTATTGTGAGGTTCACACAGTTAGGTATTCTTTGAGTTTGTCCATGATTGCAGGCATTCTGTCCGCCGGTATCAGCATCACAGTCCTGAAGGGTTTCATGGGTACGTCGTCGAACGACCACCTGCCGCTCAAACAGGAGTCTGCCTCTTCCTGGACCGAGTAGTGGAACTTAATGATGGCTTGCTGTAAGGAGAATATTTAAACATGAATAAAAATGTTTTACGTCACTCCTTTCTTCTTTGTAGGTTTATGTAGCTTAAAAAATAATGTTATAATTCACAAAAATGAGCTTGGTTCACATCTTAAACGACTAAATGTTATCAAATATTTAGTTAGCATATTAGATTTTGCTTGCGTTCACTTTAACTCACCTCGTAGAAGAATTCCTCCTCTGCATTGACAAACATGTACTCCTCTTTGGGAGCTCCTCCTCTGGCTGGAATACTCTTGCTTGCCTCTTTGCAGGTCTTGCTGATCATCAGACAGTAATGACATCTCCCACTGGGCTTATTCGTCCTCTGAGCTTCAGCTATTTCTTCCCTGGTGGACGAAAATAAATTCAGTTTATGTTCCTGCACACAAGACTTTTAAAAGATCAGAAGATGAGCAAGAACACTTTTCATTCATTTTTCTACTCTAATTCATCGAGATGGTACAGATGGGTAGTTGACCCATCTTCAAACTTCTTTTCTCCCTTTAAGACAGCAACATTTCCAGGCAACAACAACAAACCCCCCCCTCAAGCCCTGTCAGAAGTGCAGCAGTGCAAATGGAATCTCTGCAATAAAAGAAAATGTACATGCTGTTCCCTAAAACTGCAAGACTGCATGTATTTAACAATTCAGAACTGAGAATGCATTTGGTGATTCTTTTGTTGATTAGTTTATGAAGACGCTTCTGTAACGGTTTTGAACAGCGGTAACGTGACCTTAAGTAGATTTCCCCACAGAGGAAATAAAACAAAAGACATTAGGGGACGGAGCAGAACTCACTGGAGCTGTTTGTGCAGCGGGAGGGCGATCTGCGGAGGCACGTTGATGAAGCGCTCACTCAGCAGCAGCCCCACAGGCTTGCTGGTGTCACCCAGGATCTGCTCCAGCTGCTCTGTCACGCTGTGGGTGGAGTTCTTCTCGCACTGCTCCACAATCAGCTCCTTCACCTCCTCCACGCATTGCACACCCTGCCAACAACATAAATATGGTTA
>JAOXYL010000030.1:5522974-5539422 GCA_028564955.1 Terapon puta
GTAAAAAGTAGGTTGCAATGCTGGGGGTGTATGTACCCAGCCCCCAAGGCTATAACAAAAAATATGGGGCACTCTCTCTCTTTCTCTCCCTGTCACACACACACACACACACACACACACACACACACACACACACACACTTGCTTTCTTTCTCTTCATCTCTGTCTTTTCCCTCTCCCTCATTATATCTTCAATTATCAAGTCAGGAGAGAAACTCATTATTTTTGGAAGTCAATGCCCATGCTGGTGTTCCTTTTGACACAACACAAGAGGGGCACAGACAAAAGTCCATTTGTCGAGATTCGGATCTCATAATACCATTAGCTAATTGTGAGAATAATCATCTTAAAATTACACGGAGGGAAATATGATTTATGTGTTTTCACTTTTCAGCTCCCGGAATTAGCTGATCCTTTTCACGATCACGTGCAGTATGTGTTCTTAAAGAGCAGGGAGTAATTACCGCTGGGTTATTGCACTATTTGATGCGGCGTTTTAATTGACAGCAGGGCGTTTCATGCAAACCATGACCAGGCTGAGCAGCATGTGACCCACCACAGGGACTGTATCTGATTTCATTATTAGCCCCCCGTTCGGCTGGCTTAGCCCTCATATGTACCATGAACACCTTTACCCTTGGGTGGCTTGAGTTAATCACTTCAGCCCATAATGCCTGAGATACCACCTAATAAGCATGGAGTGTTGCAAATTTTGATGCTCAGATTAGCTGCTGCTTACTCCCAGAATTGAGAGCCTGAATCATTTCAGTGTTTAGAAATAAATGGGCTTTTCAAAAAAACATGGCACTTATTTTGGTCAGGGTACTCTTTACTTGATTAAAGTTCATATGGGTTCTCCCGAATTAATGAATTCCATGCACTCCAAGTGGTATCTAGCTGTGCAGATAGTTTGGGTTTTACTTTGCCAGGGTTTAAGATTCTTAATTCAAAATCCTTACCAGACCCCCTCCTCCTATTTTTATTTTTTCAGGTTGATTTTCTAACCAAGGTCTCTCCAATTATTACTCTCTTACTCCCTAGGCAGCATAGTCCAGGTGAGAAAAGATCTGAAGTGATTAAAATGTTGACACACCTATAAGACGGCATTCAAAGCAATCTTATAGGTGAAGGTTTCTGGGTGATAAAAGCACAAATTGTTTGCTAGATTTATTGAAAAATGTTGTTAATAAGTAAAATAAAATAAAAATGCTATATTGAATGGCATTTATTTCATTCATTGCGTCACTAGTTTCCACTGGAAGTATTTTGGTAATAAAGCAAAGGTCCCTGTGAAAACTGTTGACAGCATGTTGGATTATCCAGACTAACTGGGAGATAATTTCTGGAAAGACACACCGCTGCTGAGATTCTCAAATGTAATTTTAGCATCACAAATGAAATTTTCCTCACCTCGCTTGTACTGGGTTATGAGCAAAAATCTCAGAGGCAGACATCTCGAAACCTGGGCCCGTTAAATTGAAACAGTGTGCCAGACGCCACCGGGGTTGAGGGATGAAAAATGTTTTTTCACTGAACTTACCCTTTAAGAAGATTTTTTAAAAGACCGATCACGATTGCATCAGAGCAATTCTAACTTTTCCTTTTACGTCTCAAGCTCCAACAAAACTGGATCCTGCGCGTCCCTTAATGCAACTCAACTCGCTTGACCCTCCTTTTCTGATAAACGCCCATGCCTTTAAAATTCACTGTTTCCATTAAAATTTGTCTCCCAACCCAAGCTGAGATAACCCTTCAGTCGCAGAGAAAAATACCCCGCAAGACTTGGAGCTACCGCACCCCCGTTATTTAGACGTACAAGGTACAGCAGTCCAAATGGCAAGACTAATCTAGCACATATTAATGCTTTGTTCTCTTAAAGTGTGGTTTTTAAGTGCTTTGGTTCGAGCCCCCTTGCACTTAGCGGGGTTAAGTTCGCATTATCTTACTGTCTACATGTGCAAAATTACACAGTTTACCAACGTGCAGGGGAGGCAGGCCGTTTCATGGTGATTAGGTGTATCTCGGGTGGTAGGTTTGTGACTACACGTGTGGGTTGGCAGTTGGGGGAAAACTTGAGACAATGCTCCACTTCATGAGCACACACTGTACAGAAGCCCTCCCACACAGCCTTTGTTAAGCCTTCTCTCTTGAGCTGGCACTTCAGCCTCCCTGAGCCCATTGACTCCCACTGGATGCTCACCACTGTGTTTCCTGGGTGAAATATATGGGTGCCTCTTTAATACTGTAACATCCGTATCCATTCCTTTCACACATGCCCCCCTCTCAGCAAACTGAAGCCAATACAATTTAATCCCATTTGGTAGGCAACTTAAATTCATCCAATTTCACAGATTAGGAGTTGTGGTCTCTCTGCAAAATTTAGCTATTCTCCTGGTGTTTCTTGTGCTTTAATTTCTGAAGCACTGACACACAAGGGAAGCATATAACTAGGGGGAAAAAAAGTAATGAATTTAATGCATAATTTATATGTATATTTTTATCTAACCTTTCCTCTCTTGAATCTGTGCGCTCATTTCCACAAAGCCATTTTCATTTTGGTTCCGTTTTCTGTGAGCCGGTCTTATTTCATTCAAGGGACCTTGCTTCAGCAACGGTGGTTTCTATAACAACCATACATCACGATGAAGCTGAAGATTCTACATAATTAAAGGGCACGTATGGAAACACTGAGCTAATGGGATATAGGCCTTACATGGCATTTGCTTTTAATTACAAAGTTAAAACTTTTAATTTTTTTTAATAATTTTTTTTTTTTTTTTATCTAAGGTTCTTCGATCAAGCCCAGAGATGGCATTAATGACACATTAATGAGTATGTGGAGATGACTGGCAAGATTAGCTATGTTGAGTCTTTTGTTTACCGTCTCATTGTAATTCCTGGCATAAATGTGTACAGGATTGTTTGCATGATGTTAATTAATTTTCAAAAAGGCACGTTCCATGCGTTTTTTCTTCCGCGAGACAATGCTTTATCCTCCCACCCCACCCCCCGCCCCCCCCCTCCTCCACTTTATGATCTCAACTTCAACTTTCCATTCCTGCAGTCAGGAGCGTGAAATACAGTAGTTTGATGTGCGGTGCAGTTTTTTTTTTAAGGGTTTGTTTACTCTGCAGGAAATGAGAAATGCAGTAATTCTTTCAAAAGGTACAACGCAAATAGATACACTGGGTAGGAGGATGAGGGGTGGTGGGGTGCAAAAAAACAACAACAAAAAGCCCAACCTCTGACAACGGGGATAGGCCTGTCTTATGGAAACGAACACCGATGGTTTTAATTTACTGACTGCATTAGTCGGCTCCTCTCCAACCAAGCTTGGTGTTGTCTCGTTGGCAGCAGCAAAAGTTATTAATGGTGCAATAACAGGAGGCAAGCCTGGGCACAGAATATTCTATTCTCTCTCAGATTGTGTAATGATTTTCCACGAAAGGGAGGGCTGCCTGCTATTTCTCATCGCAGGTTGCTGTTTTTTCTCTTTCTTTTTTTTTCTTTAAATGGAGCGACAATGGGAGGAGGTGGCACAAAAAGCTGCCCTTTAGGTTAATTGACTTACATACTTCACAAATGACAGTCAATGTAAGTGTAGATTAAAAAAAAGGAGACATAGGCAGTCACCTGTTTGAAGGTATATATGTGCTTCGGGCACAAAACTGTAAAGAATCTCAAGTAACTTAGAAAAAAGCTTTGCTATAACACTTGAGAGATGGTACATAAAACAGGGAATATTGATAATGCATAAATAATGTAAAGGCAAAATTACAATCCTCTACCATGCATTCAATCTAACACTTCAGCAGATGGATGCAAGGAGCCAAGGGGTCATTATTAAATAAAAAGTGAAGAAGAAAACCAGGTTCAGTGGGAGATTTAGACGATGACCCCCCGCCTGACACTGTTGGTCTTGGTGGTTCTTTCAGCTTTTGTAATGCCAGCTCTGCAGGTTATGCTTTTAATCACAATTACGGGCCAACCCTCCAAGTCCATTCTTGTGATTTATGTGTTTTAAAAAAGCAGTGGGGTGGTTGTCTGAGAGGGTCAAGCTGCAGGGCAAATGAGTGGATTTTGTAATACTCTGCAATACTGCCATTTCCTGTTGTGTTTTTTTCTCTCTCTCTCTCTCTTTTCCTCGCACAGAATAAATTATCCTCTACTTCAGCGCAAAGGAAACTTCAAGCCTGATCAAAACACACCTGCAATCAAAGGTTAACACTCCCAAACTCTGTACTTTTAATGCTTCTGAGTGTGAATCAATACACATTCAGCCCCCACTCCGCCGTCCCTCCTTTCTTTTTGCCACGGGCCCTCATATTGATTCCATGCATGAGCCTGCAGAGTTATCACAAAACAAATTGCACAGACTTGAATTTGACAATGCCTTTATGAGGAGCGCTTCATTGATTTCTGGATGGTGGCTCAGTTTGGCTCCTTTGCAGGGGAGAGTGGAGGTTGCTCAATGGGGAGAGATGCGGCGCGGCTTATTCTAATTGCTTCATCGCCTTATTGTGTTCGGGCGGCAGCTTATGCAGCGCCGCATCAGAGAGTCAAACTTAGTGTATGGTGCTCAAGTGTACAGCAAGTGAGCGCGTCCTCCACTGTTTCCCCCGGCCATGTCTGAGCCCCTTTGGGAATAGCACTGAGTTGCGACTTTTCCAGAGGATACGGCGCGTCAGCGAAATCCGTCCTGCAGTGTGAGGCTTGACACTGCAGTGACAGCGCAGCAATATTTCCCCTCTTGTTTCAGAACAAATTACCAGCAGCATGACATCAGAGGGCTCATTGTGCAACCAGACCTCCTCTCTCACACACACACACACACACACACACATACACCACTACCCCCCCTCTAGTCAGCTCTCCGGGGGTAGAAGGGCGGTCTCATCATTTTATACTCCGTGAATTTCATTGTTTTTGCTTGGATGCTTTGAACAAAGTCCAAAAAAAGATGCAAAAGTAGACAATCTGAATCTCATTTGACACACTGACATCAATTGCAATCGTCCTATTTTTCTGTTCTATAAACACACACCACTTTATCAAATTATTAATTTACCTCAGCACTGCGCACTTTCATCGGTTCATCCTTATCTGATCTGAAAAAAAAAAGTGAACATGAACCGGTGAGGGCGAAACAGCGGTTTCAATAGGCTTTCCTGTATGAACAATGTGCATCCTGAAGCACTTTCCATCACTGCCTTGACAGGTGGGTATGAGCAGCAGGTACAGCAACCATGGGTGAAATAAAATCAAATGGCTCGCAGAAGACAGAGTGGAGAGTCTAATATTGTGTGACACCACGCGTCTGTGAGTCTCACCGGGATGCGGTTCACCTGCAGGGTTAAGAGTTTATCCGGGGCTCCATGGTACGGCACACATGGCTTCCTTGTTTACTTCCCTGCATGCATCGCGCCGCTGCAGGATGGCCACTGCAAACCACATTCCTTCCTCTGTGAAAGAAAAAAAAGTGGCATTCATCTGTACGCTGTCCCTCCCTTTTCTTTTTTCACGCAAGGTTCTGAGGTGCTTTATAAAAAGGAGTTTTTTTTTTTTTTTTTTTTTTTAAATGCTGCCTGCTCTGCCTCCTTTTTTCCTCCGCGCCGAATAAAGCTGCATTTTGAGGGGGAGTGCTGTCATGCATCACACACCAGGAGGAGCGGGGAAACAAACAGGGCCAGATTCATCAAACAGAGGGAGTTGCTCCGCAGGATGGCGGGGAACGCTGGGTGTTAATCAAAGTTGAACAGCTAAACTCATTTTAATCCAAAGGGAGAAAGGCGTACGGGGGCTGGGGTGGGTGGGTGTGAAGAGGGGGGGTATACAGACAGCATCTTCAACACACAAAAAAAAAAAAGGCTGAATAGAAAATCTCAATCGCGCTGACAAAATATTGCATGACGAGATAATGTAACATGACACTGTAAAGACGCGAGCAAATGGATAATGCACACGGCAAAGAAGTGGGAGAATGGTACCGGCTTTCTTACATGAACTGCGGCTCAAGTTCCAGGAATTCATTATGCGAGCGGAGACGATGCTGTGCACCCAGTTTTGCATATTTTCGTCTTGCTTTAAACGCGCTGTGCCACCCCAGTCGCTCTGGCTTATTTGTTTTTTAAGTTCTGCAGACTTTGATGTGGCCTGTAATCTTGTCCAGTCTATTAAGATGTTCCGACTGAAGCAGAGCGTAAATTAGTAGAGAAGCTCTTGTCCAACACCTTCTCTTTTTTTCACCCCCCCCCCTCCTTCTTTCTTTTGGGAATATTCTGCAGCTCCTAATTGGATGAATGGATTTATTTTGTTTTTGGAACAACCATGGTGAGGCTTCTGTTTAATCTCCGCGGGCCCCTCATCCTGCTTCCCCACCCACTCACCAGATTGATTGTATCTAATACCAGACAATGGCATCAATGAATTCAAGTAGTTTTCTCTCTCTCTCTCTCTCTCTCGCTCTATCTCTCTCTCTCTCTCTCGAGTAGACAAGAAAGGGAGTCATTTGCATGCAGGTGACATGTTCAAACGGGGCAAGGTGAGATGAATCAAAATGCAACTCAACAGTTTCCTAATGCTTTGACCTAATTATGCACCCGTCTTTTTCTTCTTTTTTTTTTTACACACCGGCTAGTCATATCCTATTCAAACATATTCAGGACTGGTTAGAAAAAGAAAAAAACCTGTGCTGATTCATTGGTTCTGTGTAGCTTTGCTTGGACTTAAATTGAATAGATTTAATGTGTGTTTAAGAAGAAAAAGAAAACGCATAAGCCGAGCGGGGAGCAGACGAACCTTCTCCTCTCATTGATCGGACGTGTTTGCGAGCGCTTCCTCCTCAGGATGCTCTTAAGGTTGGCCGTATCGTCTTACATCCTCATACCGACCGCGGCAACCACAACATACAAGGCCGCTGGGCAGCAGACTACACTCAGGCGAGGGCGAGCATCAAAGAGCACGAGATTCATGACGGCGGACTATTGATCCCCGAGGAAATTTAAATCATGTTTATAGGAAATTACTTAGATCACCCCACAGACGCTGAGCGGCCGCACGCGTGCTCGGCGGGAAGGGCGGGGGAAGGAACATCGATGTGTGTGAAATATGGAGTCCGCTCTGTAAAATACAGGTGTCGAGTTGTTGTTTCGGGTGGCTGATTTATTCGCCGCACCTCTGCAGTGTGTGGATAACAAAGCAGCGGCTGCTTTTCCAAAGCTTTTGCGCATAAAGAGAGAACGCGGCGGAGTAATTGGTCAACTTGGAGGCTGAGTCGCTCATTCACTTTGCAGATCTTTTGGAACGAAACGAAACGTCGAACAAACCCCGTTTCCAAACGCTCGTATCATCCTGAATCCAACTCGGTCTGCTCATTTTTAGCGCATGACGGTCTTATCGCTCTTTTCCAAAAGTGTTGTAACAAGCCACTGGAAAAAAAGGCTCACACCATGTCCCGTAACCCTAAATGAGAAGAGTGGGTGCGGAGAAATAAAAGAAAGCGAACGTTCCAGTCATTGCCACCACCCCGCTCCAGTGTCTGGGCTGACATTAACACCAAAATGAGAATGACCTCATCATACGTTCAGCCAAATCATCATAAATGACATGATATTAACTCCACCAGACAGCTTTTTTTTTCCTTTTCTTTTTTTTTTTCTCGGGCAGTTCTCCATTTTGCTCGAGTTTGTGGTCCTGTGCCCTTGTTATCTGGCCCTCCAGACTCTGCTCTCACTGTGAGGCAGAGGAGCAGAAAGATGGCAGTAATTCATTTTGTGCCACGCCACAGGCAAGGCTCTTTTTCCCTTCTGCCCATTACCTCCAGACCAGACTACGCGTCTCAGCAGGACCCCGCCGCTCCCTTCCACTCTGGCCCGGGCCCAGACCCGCTGTACTCCAGGGGGGTGGCTGAGGTTAGCGGACGACCCACTTCGGATTTTTGTCAGCGCCACCCGCAATCATCGAGGCACTCCACTCCACCTCCAGGAAACAACATAAAAAAAAAATAAACAAAAAGAAAAAGGATGGCAGCTTCACAGTCACTGTGGCTGCAAAGGGCCACGGCTGATTCCTTTCCTCTTCATCCAAAATAAACTTAGAACAATCCATCTAAAGAATATACATCACCGCCTGCAGGAACTGTTTTGAAACGTTCCGAGAAAATCTGCTCGAATGTGATTCTTTTTTTCCACTTATTCAGTCGTTAGAATAAAACATAGAGGGGAAATAAAAATGACACGGAAAAATAATAGTGAAGGGAGATCAAGACGAGACCGAGAAATTACAAAATTACTAAACAGAGGTTGAAAACATTTTTCAAGTTTAAGTCCTACATCTCAAAAAAACAATTGTCCTCTGCAAGCAAGTTGTTTGGGAAGATGAAAACTAGATTTGTTGGCAGTACAAAAGCAATATATTGTAATTGTGCCTGGGTATTTAGCTTATTGTCAATATCCCAAAAATAGCTTTGTATTCTGTTATGGTTTGCTGTTTCATCAGTGTGCTCCCAAAGTAAAATATTCTGGTTTGAAAAAGGTGTAGCTTTCAATTACAGCCCAGCGTCTCTAAATGAGAAGATGCACATCGAATCCGAGATGCTTGGATGTTTATGAGTTTAGAGTGCCGTGATTGAAAAGCTCTTCTTTTTCTTCTTCTGTTTTTTTTTTTTCTTTTGCAATATTGCCACAAGACCTAATTTGTTCCCCCGGCAAGCATTTGGGTTTGGTTTTTATCTTTATTTTGACATGTTGTTGTTCATGAGGAGAGCAAAAGAAATATCCCATTAACAGGCTCCCTCCTATCTCCCTACATAAATCACTGACATGGAAATGAAACTGTTCTGACAAAAAGGGAGATGGATGGAGGAATACAAATGCAAAAAAACATTACGCACACATTCACCCCTTCCCTTCCTCCCCCCTCCCCACCTTTTCACATAAAGGCACTTCACCAATTGGAACAATATCTGAATAGACAATTAGGAGTGCAACAAAAGTCTGAAGTGATTTAAAAGGTAGGGGGAAAAAAAATCTATCTGAGAGGAGTCGGGTACATAATTACATCTGAGCCGCATTCTTTTCGCAGGATGGCAGATTCAGCCAATCAATGTGGGCCAAGTTGTCGATTCTTTTTTAAGGTGCGACAACGCCATGGATTTCTGATTACCGTGACAACAGTTATATTTATCTTTCAGCTGTGTCAACGTGGCAAAATCTCCTCCTGGAAAAACTCCATAACCTGCCTCCACCCCTCCCATAAAAACACCTATGATCAATTGTTTCACCTTGACCGCGGATAAAACATTGTGATTGGCTGCCAGCTAGATCATTCGTCAGTGCTGCGTGTTGATGTTGTGACTGTCGGTTTGAGTCATTTCAACTTCCTTGTGGATCTTGTTTGTTTTCTGTCTGTCACTTTTGTGTGGCCGGTGGTTCTAAACACCACAGTACCCACAAGCTCCCACCCCACCCGCCAACCTCTGTTGCTATGGAGAAGAAGCCAGTCAGAGGTGTGAATCAGAGCTGCAGCAAATGGATGGCATTTAGTGTAAACCTGTAAACGTAGTATCAAGTCAGATGATTGATTGAGTTGTCTGAAAATAATGATAAGTAGTAATAAATAAATTTTCACTTCATTTTTTTTTTATTCAAATAAATAATCCATCAGACTTGCAATTCGCTTCGGCTCAACTGACTGTGGACAAACCTCGAACACGGCGGCCCACAGCTTCTCTTACCTTATCAAACTTTTTTTTTTTAATGGGTTTCCTTCTTGTGTCCATGTGAAAATTAAAAAAGGTGAACGCCAACAGCAGCAGCGAAATCTCTGCTCTCTGTCCCCTTTGTTGAAGACAAACGTGCGGACTGACCCGGTGCCTCGACACGAGCGCGCGCCGCTCAAATCACAGCCCTATTATTCCACGGACCTCCCCGAGGAGCGGCTGACATTTACTCACTTTAAATCTCTCTGTGCTTCTCAATACATCTGTCACTGCCACTCTCTGTGTTTTTGGCAGAACTTTGGCCTGTAGCGTTTGTCTACGGCGTGACCCGGTGTGCGTGGCGCTCCGGCTTAGCGACAAACTCTAGGAGATCGCAGCTGCAAAAATAGCCCACTGATGACGCCTACGGAGCCCACGAGGAGCTCAAATCCTTCGGAGAGGCAGAAAATGTGACTCCTTCGAGGTCTGACGTGCATGTACCCCTGCAACAGGCGAACTTGGATATAAACAAAGCACTTACTTGAGATAAGGAGCTGCATTTACCTAATCTTGGCCGCTTTTGGTCATGTCCCAGTAATTATAATATCACTCCACGGTGTGCAGGTATACTTGAAGTAAATGCTGGGTGTGGAGAAAGCCTTGATGAAGTGGATGAAGTGTGATGCTGATGGCGCCGGTGATTGGCTGCAACACAAGTCTCTTTGATCTCTCTTAAAGGTTAAGAACAGTGCATGTAATTTGTGTTTTATTCGTTTTATGGCTTTCCCCAAACAGAAACCCGGCTTTTCATCTGACTGAAAAAAAAAAATCTATGATTCGTGTTGGCCTGCGAATAGGGAAGTGTAAAATTGGGCGCCGAATGGCAGGCAAAGCACATTAAAGCAACTGTGGTAAGTATTGTTCCAGCGGAGGGGGGGAAGCAGAGCTACACAACGTGGCTTTTCACCAGCAAACACAGAGGATTAAGTAAGTTTCCCTTTGAGAAATTAACTACTACACAAAGTGGAGATAAAAGAAGAGACAGAATAATGAGGCCTGTTTGCCTATTCAGAGGGTTTATCCATGTATTAAAAATCATACCGTTAAGCTTCCTGACAGATGCTAATGAAGTGATGTTTACATTTTTGATTCGCTGCCTAAACAAAGATAAGACATGCTCTCGCAAAACAGCAAGCCCTGCAATCCAAACACATCCATTGAGCCTGTCACCAAAGACATGACAGCTTTCTTCCCCACTAACAACAATGAGCGACTCATTTCCATATTAATGAGAGAAAAGAAAGGCAAGTGGATGGAAAAGGGAGCTGGGGGTGGTGGTGGTGGTGGTGGTGTTGCTTTGAGCGCGGAGGGGGCGATGTTGCTTCTTGTTGTCTTGGCACCTATTGACAAAGTCTTCAAATGGGTTGTTAATGACCAGCCTAAAACACGGGGAGCAGCCTGTGGAGCAATCATATCAACATGTTGCGTGCGCACGTCCACGCCGCCGTCGCGCCGCTCCTCGCGCAAACGGTCGCCATTGTTTTGCCGCACGCGAGGCAGGACGTGCGCGCAGTCATGCAGGGACGCATGTGTGCATGTGTGGGCCCACTCATCCATAAACCCCGTACACACATGCACACGGCCCTTAACATCTTGTACAATGAGAGACATCATCATCCCACAGGAAGCAGGCTTCACTACACCCAAAGGGTAAATGCAAAATTAGCAGCTCTGGAGCACTCTGGGGCAAATCTAAGGGGGATACAAAACATCTGTTAGATCCCGGAGTATTTACTCCTCATAGCCTTTAAAACAAATCTCTGTCACGCTAACCTGCGAGCAGAAATTTCCCTTATGTAAAAATGTGGATATTAGTCATGGGGACTTCTCAGACTGTGAAAACTTTTGTCTGATGTCTTCTCTGGCACTGTCGGGGGAAACTTATCTGGGAAAATAAACTGGGTGACATCACTGGGAATCTCAGCTTGGGCTTGGAGACACTTTTTTTCTTTTTTTTTTTTTTGGTTGCAGAACAGGAAGTGTCAGTGGTTTTGGAGCTAAAACCCCTTTTTTTTGTCCACTTGTTGGTGTACGTGTTGGGACATTTCATCAAAATCCCGACGTTTGCAGCACTGCATCTCGAGGATTTGGATATTTGTTCCCACACTGTGTAGGGTTGTGATCCTCTAAGGCATTTGCTGTAACACTTGACTCTGAGAGGCATCTCCTAGACATAATCTTCCAGTTCATAGTGCATGTCATTAGCCTCCTAAATTACAAACATCATTAGGAGAATTGATTCAACTTAGCCTCCTGGGGGGCTTCAGTCTGCTGCTCCGACTTTGCAGGAGCTCATTTCGAGTGCGGTGTCAATCCTATTTCGCAAGTTCAAGCGGGCCCATTGGGGGTCTGAGCCTCTCACCCCCTCTTTATCCCTGTATGGTGAGGCCCTGCCACCTCATTAGCAAAAAAAGAGTAGACCATGTGTGTGTGTGTGTGTGTGTGTGTGTGTGTGTGTGTGTGCAGTCGTCATGCATGTTGAGCATATTACAGCCTCTGAGTAGGGGAGATGAAGCTATTGTGGCACACTGACCTCTACAACAACCTCAAATGCTGCGACATCATGGAGGGCATCACCGGGGCGTGCTGTGACAACAACAAAGAAGACTGATGCTGATCTTTTTTTTTTTTGTCAAAGTCACATCTGCGGGCCTCTGATCCCATGTTTTATCGTAGCGCCGTGCAGTGTTTTGTATGCCTGTATTTTTAGACTAACTCAACTGCTTTAACGCACCAAGAAATGCAAAGTGTCACCATGAGTCATAAAATAGTGCCTGAGCGGAGCATGTAGAGGGGAAATCATTTTGACTCTCATTTTGACAAGACACTTCAGGGCGGGAGAGCAACTGAGGTGAAAGGGGGGAACTGACAAATAGAATAAACGACAGCGCTGCACACACCGCATAAGCAAAACCATCAAATTCTCAACAAATCCGCCCTTCGAATTCTAATGGAGAACACGCGGGTCCTTGTACTCTGGAACAGCCACTAATTCCAGCCCATGTAAGAAACATGGTGGGGGTGGTGTGCCTTCAATAATTCATCTGGAGATTGATAGATGTGCGTCTCCGGAGACCGCAGTGTGGATAGTATGTTGCTCGGCTCTCCGCAGAGACTCGCTGTGAAGTCCTGCCTGTGAATTTGTGAGTGCTGAGATCGGGGTCGGAGTTCAACATGAGAGGGTTCTCACACGGGGCCGCGCTGAACCCACACCTCCTCTACTAATGGGACAGCCCAAATCCCTTCGATACTTAGGCCGCCTTCCATCTCCGCTGAGATGTTTTGTGTGAGTGCGGCAGTGGACTGAATGTAGACATGCAGCCGTGGTTTTAATTGTTTAAAAAGGAATTTATAATCTTCATAATCAGTAATCTAAAGTGTTGAAACAGATTTCATTTATGAAAATAGAATATTATGTCTTAAAGATCGTCATCTAAATGTTGCTGCCCTCACATGAAAACCATCGGTTTCTTCGATCTGTGTTTATAATGTGGATTCGGAGCGTCTGAGATCTTGAATTTTGCAAACAATATTCAATCAGTCGCGACATTCAAGGACACAATTCTGCCACGTCCATTTTCAGCATAATTATCCCACTGAGGGTTTTCTCTTTGTGCTATACGCTGAACACACACACACACACACACACACACACACACACACCACTCCCAATGTGCAGGCAGCACCCTGACGAGAGGTGGACAATCATTGACGGACAGATCAATATTGGAGCATATGTAGGCCCGGCAGAATGCAGAAATGAAAAGTGGAAAATGGGATACAGATAATTGAACTCACTGAGCACCCTGACTGCCACTTCACACAATCTGCTGCCATTTACTTGACCTCACGGAGTGACCACGCAAATCAGACCGAAAATTAAATGTCGACAGCCACCGTGGCCGCGTGAATCCATAGCGTGGCCCCTCCTCCGAATGTATATCAGAGGCAAGCCATCCATGGATTAATGTAATGACATGGATGTTGTTCTTTGGGCAACAAGTTCCAAGAAAAGACAGTTAGAATCAATCATGTGATGTCATCCGTGACCCACTTGCATTTATAAAGCACTTTGGGGGGGCGGGGGGTCATGTGTTACTTGCCATACAGTCTTGCCCAATCAATCGTGCACGGGTGAGCCTGCTACGTGCAACACAGTCAAACTAATTTTAGCGTAACTAAATTAAATAGTCTGCCCCTACAGAAGCCGCAGCACCACTTGCAGAATAATCCTTGTGTTGGAATCAAAGGAACTCTGACATGATCGATATCAGGTAGAGATTCGTAGAGTCCGTGAAGATTGCCGGGCTTATCGCACATAGGAAGTGTGAGAGCGTCTATAAGGTTCGGTGTTTGCTCACGTGGCTGTTTTATTCATGAGCTTTCGTGCAGGGATCGTCTGGGATCAATTCAAAGGAGAACTGTTAATTATGTGTAAAGAGCAAAAATACAAATATCACAAGCTTGTAGGGGCCCCTGTAACATCTGAGTATCATGTTAAAGGGATACCATAAATTATAGATTCACCGCAGACTTGAGCACAACGCCCATTATTGTCTGTTCAGCCAAATCACATTTTCTCACTCAGCATCAGTTGTATTTGACCGTGCAGCCACTTTTGCATCTATTTGTGCAGACTTGAAGCTGTCCATCTCTAAAACTTCTGCCCCTATGCAATACAATGGAAGCGTGATCTTAGTGCTCATGTGAGTTTAAATTAGCTGAACTTGTTAAAGGAGTTCACTCATATGACCAAAGATTATGTTTTACAGCTACCCCCAGACGTATTGTTCATTAAGAAGCTGAATTTTAGATTTCCTATGCTAATGTGGTGTGATGGAGGTGAAGGAAATGACCTATTTGTGCTTTCTCAAGATGCATTAATTGCTAGTCACCAACTTTTTCAGTCTGAAAAAAACAGACAGTGAACTAAAATGGCAAATTTTTAGGCGTCTCAGTGGCCTGCTGGTTAAAATTTGAACCATATACTGCGACCACAACCTCCCCATTTCAGCTCTGCCTGGAGAAGGGGGCTTTTTCTTCACGTCACACTCTCCGCCACAATGCCTCACACCTGCATCTCCGAAAAAACACAATCTTCATTTTTAAAAAAAGACAAAACTGTCTTAAAACCAGAAGCGAGCTGAGGAAAACTGCTCTCCATTGTTTGTGCAGCAACATCTTTTATGTTGCACATCGCAATTTGACTTTGACTTTGAAAGAAGCAAAAAGTGTCGTCTTTACTCTGAAAAACCACAGATTTGAACAAAAAGTAGCTCCAAAATAAGCAGTGAAACTATCTGCACAATGAGGTGCAATTGTTTTTTTGGGCTGGGGGGGTCTCTAAGGTGCCTCTTCTTTTTTTTTTCTTTTTCATCACTAAAAACAGTTAATCCCCAGTCATTCCCGGACATGAACAACAAAATTAAAAAAAAACCCATTTGATCACATCCTATTTGCTGAGCTGAAGGAGGTGTGTGTGTGTGTGTGTGTGTGAGGAGGAGCAGGAGGAGGCAGAGGAGGAGGAGGAGGAGGGGGCTTCTTCTTCCCTCTCCCTCTCCTTGGTTTATGTCATTGGTTTAAACGACCCGAGACCCCGCCTCGATAAAAACAGGAGAGTTAGACACAGTGTGACTACAGCTCAAAGAGAGAGAGAGGAGGAGGAGAGAGAGAGAAGAGAGAGAGAGAGAGAGAGAGAGGGAGGGGAAAAATAAAGCGGTGAAACACTTGGACAGACACCTACTCCGCGTTTTGACGCTCGGGCCGCATTTTAATAAACAAGGACGCGTAGCCTCGAACACACGCTGCTCCCCCCTTCCTTCCTCCTCCTCCACCACCTCCACCCCCCTCCATCCCCTCATCTCCTCCTCCGTTAGGCTGTCACTCCTCTCTATCCGCCCCCCCCTACTCCTCCTCCTCCTCCTCCTCCTCCCTCCTTCTCTCTCTCCTTCACTCCTCATCTGCCCGAAAGAAGCCGCTTTTTCTGCGTGTGCGTGCGTGTGCGTGCGCGCGTGTGCGGCGCTCGGAGGATTAATAAGGTGGAATCAGATCTTTTTTTTTATTTTTATTATTTTTTTTACCCCCCCCCCCCCCTCCCGGTCTTCACATGAAACATTTCTCCGGGAGGTGGATGATGCTGCTGCTGCCGCCGACGACGACGAAGCGTGCGTAAAAAAAAGGAGAGAGAGCGAGAGAGAGAGAGACCACAACACACACACACACTCCAAAAAAAGGGGGGGAAAAGTCGTCTCCTCAACTTGCGATAGACATCATTCCCCACAGGTAAGACAGCCTTTATCCTCCCCCCTCCCTCTCCTTCCTCCTCTTCTTTCTTTCTTTGCTCCTCTCTCCCACGCTCGCTCCTTTCCGAGGAAGAGTTGGCGACGCCTGGCTTCTTCTTCTTCTTCTTCTTTTTCTTCTTCTTCTCCTTTCTCTTCCCCCCCACGTCCGTCCGCATACCGCCTCTGACCATGTGTGTCCACCTTACTGCGCCACGAAGATGGAGGGGTGCTGTGTGTGTGTGTGTGTGTGTGTGTGATTGTACAGAGATGGTCGGGTGGGTTGTTACACACACACACACACGCACGCACGCACGCAGGAACGCATGCATGCACGCACATCGTTTCCCGACCACGTAGAAAAACCTGCCCGAACTGTCAAATGCGGGCACACACACACACACACACACACAC
>JAOXYL010000030.1:5539608-5552653 GCA_028564955.1 Terapon puta
TTGAGTTTTTTTTTTTTTTTTTTTTTGCAGGCATATCAGTGCAAGACGTCATCCTGTGTAATCTCCAGGACTGATTGCTGCTGCTGATCAGCTTGTGCAATAAAAAAAAAAAAAAAGGGCACCCAAGTCATTGCTGTGGAGCACATCTGCTGCCCAGGCTGACCTCTCACATTTGATTTGTTTCGCCACTGTTCTTCAGACTTCCCCGCAGAGGTGGAAACTTTCCTCCGTGGCAGGGTCCCAAAAAATGAGACAGATGCAGTGGAGAGTCAGGAGGTGTGTGTGTGTGTGTGTGTGTGTGTGTGTGTGAGGAGAGGGGGAGGTGCCGCCTGAAATTGGATTTTAGTGGTGTGGTCTGGTGTGGAGGGTTGCAGGGGATCTGTGCAACGTGGTGATGGCGCGCTCGGGTCACCCCCCCTCCACCCTCCTCTTGTCTGCAGTCTCTTGTTGCTGAGTGAGTGAGATGCAAGTGAAACCAGCTCGGGCCTCATGTTTCTTAAGGGGGGGTGGGTGGCGGTGGGATGCCCCCATCACGATTCCCCTCGAGGCTCCAGGACGTGACTTTGAGAGCCACTGGAGGAGAATAATGGACTTTAAAAAAAAAAAAAAGTAGTTCCCACTTTGCTGCATTTCACTCAGGCGAACTGGGCCGCGACTGTGTGAACTTGAAAAATCGGCCGGGGAGGTGCATGTGTATGTTTACAGCCACTGTTAGGTGCCGGCGGTGTACGAATGAGCCGCTAATTGCCTCGTGTTAACTTGTTAATTACACCCAGTAAAGTATTCTTACACATTATTGGGCTAATTAATTCACTGATTACTCTGACAATATGACAACAGGAAGGCGCGCTGGATTAATGGGGAACTGGCGTTATCTTCATTTCTTATCACTCATCATTAAAAACATCAGTGTCGAGTCATTTGTTCTTGTCAACACGGGTGATTTCTGCCCTCCTGGCGCGGGGCCCAAAATCCTGACGGTCCAAGAGCCTCTCGGTCTCTCACAAGCGGAAACTTTGATTGCTCCGCGAGTTGGTGGCGGTGTAAGTCGACGACGAGAGGTGCTCGATGGATGCGAGCTGAATGGAGGGTGACCTTGGCGAGGCGGCTCTTTGTCCGCCTCACGGGTGCCTGTAGACGAGGAAGGAACGGCGAGGCCGCTACAGATGTGCTCAGACATCTGCTCCGTCGCCGGGCCGTTGTCAAGGAAGCAGTTAAGATGGTGGCCGTCTCGGCAACAACAGGGCTCCCTTGTCAGCCGGCTCCATTAACCCGCTCCGGTCACAAGTGCGGCAGGGAAGTGGCCATAACAGTGAGCAGTGTCTCCTTTCCCCCCCTCCCCTCACATGCCAGGTACATTCACAATTATTACCCACACGCCACTGTGCTTTTTTTTCCCTTCCTCTTCCTCAGGACAATTGATTCTTCATTCATATCCAACAAACTTACCATACATAAGTTGAGTTTTTTTCTTTTTTTTTTTTGCAGGCCCGCCCTTTTCTCCCCTTCTTTTCTGCCTGTGAGACACTGCTCCCGTTTAGAGCGGGGACTGTCGTGTTTTCCTGAGAGGAAATTGAACAGACTCAGTTAAGTCGACCCCGTGAAGAGCCTGCCCTCTGCCATCTTCTCCCGTGTTGCCGAGCAGCGCCCTATCACTCAAGGCAATTGAACGTCTCTGAGGGGACCTCTGTTAGCCCCGTGCAATATTTATTACCATCCATCATCCCGAGACTCTCGCTCCACGGGTGAATAACAGTGGCTGCTAAGTTCTGTGTTAAAAAGTTCCCTCGCCAGCGACCATTAGAGGGGATTTATGGGGGCAGCTTCCCTGGAAGTGCCGCGGAAAGCGAGACGGAGCGCGTTTCAGAGTCGCCTCGTACCCGCTGGGCTGTGTTACCAAATATGTCATGGATGAAATTCTGACTGGTTGAAGGGCTGCCCGAACTTCTCGTTTCCACCCCGAGTTTGTCTTCCTAATAGGTTTTTCGCTCTCGAATTAGCAGCCTCGCAGAAAATGAATCCGCAATTTTGATAATTGATTCCTCGTTAAAGTCAATTACCGAGCTAAAATGCCAAATGTTCGCTCGCTCCAGCCTCTCAAACGTGAGGATGTGATTCTTTTCTCTCTCTTATGTGTCATTATTAATTGACCACTTTTGTTTCCTATTTGTTTTGGATGCTTTGTCGGACGCGACAGGCTATCTGAAGACGCGATCTTCGGCTCGGGGAGGTTACGATGGCTGTTTCTTTCAAATTTTTCACATTTTCTCAGCTAAGCAATTAATCCATTAATAGATAATGAAAGAGATCAACAGTCGCAGCCTTGGTTGTTTTATGTGAACAAGCAGAAGACACGTGCTTTTCACTCATTGTGGTTATAAAAATCCAATATTTACAGCATTATGAAGACAACAAGTAGAGAACCTACCCCTCTATCTTCTGTTCAGTCCTTTCCTTTGTGACAAGTCTATCGTGAAGATAATGATCTAATATTCACCACGCTCTTTACCAAGGATCGTCTAATGTATGCATACTGTGCTACTGAGCTGGTAAATCCTGCCTCTGTGTCCTTTGAATGGGAGTGAGCACACGCTGTGTGAAAATTAGTATATCTGTGCGCGCTCAGTACCTCTCGATACAGTCTTTGATCCTGCGGAGACGAGATGAGATGAGAGTCTTTCCACTCTGCTGAGATTGTTTGTTTGTCAGAGCTGAAAACAATTGGGATGAGTCTGATAGCGAGCGGAGCTACGGGGACGGGGGCATCGCCGTAAATGAATGCCTTACCGCGCTCCTTTTAGGTCAATTTGAATATGTGTTTTTAATTGGTCTCCGAAGGCTACGGCTTCTCCTTTACTGCCTCCCTCAAAAGTGTCTGCCTGATGTGACTGTGTTGAGCTGAGGAGCCCGGGAGCAACGGTGTTCATTTGAAGCCCGGCGAACATGCTCATTATCTCCAACCAAAGGCAAGATTGATTTAGCTGAAAGCTGGGGTGATTTTTCTTTCTTTAAAAAAAAAAAATAATAAAATAACGGTGGTAGAACTGTAAACTGATCAAGACAGTAATTCTAGCCACGCATCGGTCTCGGTTAGAGCGAATAAGTTTTAAAAACGGAGCGCCGCGGTGGGAACTGCTCAGTATCTCCACCACTCGCAGCAACTAAAGGCGCCATCGCTCAGCCGGCGCTACTCTCCCACGGCTTCAGAACTCCTCTAACCTTTAGAAATGGTATATTGAAAAGATATCTCAAAGAAACATTTTGCTTGTCATTCCCATTCCTTTGCCTCTCTGTTCTCCTGAGGCATTCGGCATCTTCATTTTTTTTGTTGTTTTTTTTTTTCTTTTCTGAAGCACACCGAAGAGAGCGTACGTGTGTGTGTGTGTGTGCGTTCGTGGAGGACGGGGCTATCAGATTTTTTCTCCCCTGTCATCGCTTACTCCCCCCGTCGCTATAATTTCATTGACAGTGGCGGCGATTGTGTTTTCTGGAGCTACACAGGGGTAAAGGATAATTGGAGCCTTGAATGTCTTTTTCATGGTAACGGGGGTGGGAGGAGGAGGAGGAGGAGGAGGTGGAGGAGGAGGAGGAGGGGGGAGGTGGTTGGAAGTGGAACCCGGTGCCAGCGCTATTCTCTGTACCGTACAAAGGGACAAGATCCAGCGATAGGGCTTGCATAAGAGATCTACAGTATTCTCTAACACAAACAGATGTATTTTATTCTGGCTGAAAGTAGTCGAAGTGAACCTCATGTGGTTTCAGCGTTGGCTAGCGGAGAGGAATTTTCTCCGCCGTTATTGGATTGGATGTAGCAGTCCGTGCTTTTTTATCTTGCACAACTCTGCATTAGTACCAGGGGAGCGCGAGGCGGCCGTGTAATAAAGTGGAAGTACATTGTCTTTCAGCCATGTAAAAGGTCAAGTAACTCTTGTACTCCTGGCCTCCCGTCGGCGGTGTCAGAGCCCGTCCTGTTAGCGTGAAGGTATGATGTCGTCGGGCGGAAGCCGCGGCAGAGCAATTAGAGTTATTAATTATTTTTCTTACAACTTAATACTCTTTCATTTTAATGCATATTAATTGATGTGCTCCCGAATCCACACTCACATAATCCACCAAGGATTTCTCAAAGGCAAGCACAAAAGGATTTTATTATCTTAAGGAGGAAGTGGTCTTTTGGGACGCAAAGTGCCCCTGCTCAATTGTGTATTACATTATGAAACAGACGTAAGTGAAATGAAATTACAACGTATCATCAGCACAGTGAAGGATCCTATTGAATAATTACCTCGGCACAGCCATTGTTGTAATGTCAGACTTGTTCTTTTGGATGTGATGGGGTTGGGGGTGTCGGGGTGGGTTGGGTGGGGGGTGTAGAGAGGAGGTGGTGAGCAGAGTCCTCGTGCAATGGAGTAAAAAGCAGTCTCAAGGTTAAACTCTGTGAAGGCCAAATGTTTGGGGAGGGTGGATTAATTTCATGTCCCGTAATGTGATTTGCAATATCTCCTCCTTTGCTGCCCTTGGTTTCTTTGGAGATGCGCGAGCCTGATGAGAGCCGAGGGCAGGGGGGCTGCCGTAACTACCGCCTGCATTTATAAGTGTTTACAGGACCACCAAATGAAATTATGGGAGATGATGCATGCTTACAAATTCACCATCATCCTCCCTCCCTCCACCCTCCCCCCCACCTGTCTCATTACTGAATACAAATTCTGTGGACATCCTTCTGGTGCACGGTTGAGGAAATTAGCCTTCCCTCATGCAAGCATGCACAGACACACAGTCGTGTTCATAAATACATACAAACGCACCAGCATGGGAGGGGGGAGGGTTGTGTGTGTGGGGGGGTGGTTTCCAGGAAAAATAACTGCACATCATTAATTGCGGGGCAGGCTACAAATGGAGGGAGAAGGACCACCCTGATAACAGATCCCTTGCTGCTCCGACGGCCCGAGAAGCCCGCTGCCGCTCGACACTTTATCGCACAGTATCTGCAGCTTATCCTCCACATCTGCATATCGCCACAGTTAATGAATCCGTTGCGTTGTCTGGTTCGCCAGCAAGTTCTGTGTAATACAAATGCCTTCGCAGATACGCGTGCGTCTCGCATAGCACCACAGACACAGATAAAGCTCGCTGTGCCTGTGCAAGATGAGGAAGTGATGCAATCAGCGAGTGCATAGGTTGTATGTGAGTGGGTGGGATGTGGGCTTCTCACAGGGTGTGGCATCTCTTTTTGATTCTCCTTCTGACAAATAAGAGAGGATGAATTTTAAAGTTAAAAAAGGTCAGCTTGCAAATGATTAATTATGTGCGAGCTGGCAATTAATTAACATAAAATATATGCAAATTCAGTTGTTTTGCTATTTTGCTTCCTCCAAGGCAGAGTAAAGGGGGCCCAGCCACACAGTGACATGTGAGTGAAATTATCTTGTCCAGACCAGTTTTATTTCTTAACATTACTCCCATGTCTTGTGACTTTAATTGTGGCTAATCCTGTCAAAGTAAATTTTCCTTTTGTCCCCCATTTGGTACGGCCATTTCCTCCATACTGCCGCTGCTGTCACTGCTAACTGAGCTGACGGCCTCGGGGAGAGCGCAGACAGCCATGTGCTCTTATTGAGCCACGTGACACCCTCAACTCTTCACCTGACAGCGAACCGCCACAACCCGAAACAACCAGAGCGAGGTTATGATTCCTAATCGGCCTTCTGTCCAGGAAAGTCGCCAAAATGTGTTTGTGAGTGTTATCAGGAGCTCGTTTTTTTGTTATGATTGGGGAGGGTTTAGACACCCTCAGCAGGATGTTACTCTGTGACAATAGGCTTGTACTTGTGGGCATAAGTAACAGACAGCAGTCGTGATTCACTGGGTTCAAAACTATTTCAAATTACTTCCCAGATTGTGTGCCGTATACTCCAGAGATGCTCGTTTCACACCCCAAACTCGAGTACTGACAAAAATATCAGCAGCTGCAGGTGGGAGTGATAAATGTGGTGATAAATTTAAACGCACCGCAAACGTATGCTCACACCAGCAGCAGCAAGATGGGACAAAGCGAACAGTGGTCATTTATTTCAAAAGCGTGCCGAGAGACAAAGAGGTCATGTGATGCAGTGGCAAGGTGGCGAGTTCACGCTTTAATGTTAAATGAACCTTTTTGGCAAATTCGGGGAAAAAAAAAAACGACCATCTGAGAGGGAGAAAAATGTAATGAAGCAGTCCCTGTTTTTTTTTTTTTTTTTTTAAATAAAGCTTTTCTTGTAAACATTACAGCATTGCATTTTGCAAGTCTTGGTCCTTGAATGTGGTCCTAGTTCTCCCCAGGAATGTTCTACATTTGTGAGGTGTACTGTCATAGTGAGAAACACAGTTGCGAAGGCTGACATGGTGACGATCTTAGAAATATGGTTTTCTACTCTCGCTTCACGTGTTGCCGAATTCAGCGTGCGGGAGCTGAATTCACCTCATCTTGTTCCGTTTATTTGCGTGCCCCGTCTGTGACACAGTGGCTGCTTTGGTTTTCCACTGGAATCTCTTGTTCCCCCGCGAAAGGAGCAGGGAGAGAACCGCGTACGAATGCTGTTCCAGGTGTCCGTCGCAACACGCCTCAGCATTTAAAAACCTCTCACTGGACGTTCACCCCCCCCCCACTCCCACGCCTCCGTCCTCCCCACCTTCTTACATACGCCTACACAGTACAAAAACAATGCATGTCTTTCCTATGGCTGGGGTGCACTCATTGCTCCGTGCAATCAAGTTGCTGTTCCTCTTCCTCCCGATTTCATGCATGGCTCCGTATCATGTTTCCCTTGCAGTGAGTGAACTCTGTTTTTCTTGTTTGTTGCTTTCAAATGGCCTCCTCTCTCAGTTCAGCTGCAGTCTGATTCAGAGCTGAAGTTAGGTCCTATCCACCTACCAATTTAGCCAATTGTTGAGGCACATTCAAACCAACAACCAACAAAAAACAAAAAAAAGAAAAAAAAAAAGCATTCACTTAATTTATTTCAGAGAGACTAATGCGCTGGTGCCATTTAATGTTCCTTTCTTGTGATACACCAGGTCTAAAGGTTAGAGGAGTTTTGAATCCGTTGTCTGTAGGGTTTACAGTTTACCCGGATGTAAGGGAAGATAATGTCAGCTGTGAAAATGTTCCACTTATACAATCATGCCTCAAAGTTGTGGGAAAAGAAAACACCCCATGTGGCATTTTGCCATTTGAAAGGTCTTCAAACTGCACTTCTTGATTCGTATTTTATCCTCCACCTGTACTCTATAGCAACAAGAACGCAGCCCCGTTGCGCCATTGTCTGCCTGAAAGTGCGGCCAGTCAGGGAACTGAAAGGACCAGGTCGGCTCTCTCACACTGGCTAATCTCTTATTTTCCTCCTCCCTTTCTCCTCCCCTCCTGCACGTCTCCCTCTCCGTTCCCCCTCCGCCCCGGCGAAGGTCTCGTTGCTTATGTAATGTCTCTAAACATTTGTGCAGCATTAGGGGAAGTCAGGCATGCCAAAACTGTGCAAAACGTCCCTCTGTGCACCCCATAGAGGTGGGACAGATGGCAACCCTCGTTCCCAGTCTTGTAAACTGCCTGTGACAGGAGAGATGGCACATACGCAGCTGAACTAGGGCAACGCTAACTAAGGCTTTGCAGGCAGTGGTGGACGCAGTTGCATGCGCACTCATCAGCGAGACGCTTATTACCGGAGCCGTAAAGCACCCCGGTTTGGCTCTCCTCGCGTCATTTTTGGCTGCTTTAATTACAGCGTGGCGTCTGCCGATTTGGGCATTCGTGTGAAAAGTCGACGGTCGCCGCGGCGTTGCTCCACCCGCGGCCCAGGTTGGAGCTCACCTATAACGAAAGCCATCAGATTCTCGCATTAGCTCATCCATCACGATGTTAAAGAAGGTGACCCGGAGTTGCTTTTCTAATTCACTCGTTAATCACCGCCACAGCAGAGTGTCGGGCACTTTCACTTTGTTCCCCCTTAACAACTCTCTGGGCAGAGTCCATTACTGAGTAAACAGACAGTGAGACGCGGAAGAAATGAATGGAGATGCCCAGCGCAGAACCCCCAGAGGTGAGATCAAATGGCAAGCCCGGTGATGATGAGGGATGTTTATGGCTGGCACTCTATTAAGAGGAGGCTCTTCCCTGCTGGCGCATAATGAACATCTACCTTGTGAAATGGTTGTTCTGAAGCCTTTTCCTTACACTGAATCACCGGTCATTTTCATCAAAATGTGCCCTAATTGCTCTCAGCGGCGAGCCAGGGGAAGGCCACTGATAGAGAGAATGAGTTTTAGGGTAACTTGGCAAGGTGACTGGCTTATGGCAACATTAGCCGTGTTGATTTGAATAAATCACCGGCGCCATATTTCTCCCTTTTGTATGTTAATGAAAGCCAGTTATGTCCTCGGAGGATGATATTTCAGGCCTGAACTCTTCTTCTTTCTTTCTTTTTTTTTTTCTGTGTACACGGTAACGCCTCCTCCAGATGTCCCCCACTGCGGGAGGCTGTGAGGCACATGCAAAAAGGCTTACCGCCAACCACACACACACGCATATAGAAACACACACACACACAGTCAGATCGTCTCTTGGAGGGGAGTGTGGGGGATTGAGGCGGGGGTAATTCAGCTGACCTGTTACGAAATAAGACAAGAGCAATGATAGCAGAGACTGCAGAGTGCTTGTATGTTGTTTCTATCCAGAAGAGAGTTAAATATTGCTGAGAAAAAGGGCAGTGTGTGTGTGTGTGTGTGTGTGTATGTGTGATTGGGGGGAAGAGAGGAAAAACATCTCAGAAAGGAGAATGTTTTCGGAAACCACAGACAATGTACCATCTGCACACGGCGGGGTGTATGAGCGACACTGGACCACTGCTGTGAGGAACTATTGCATTGTTATTAAATGGCTGTTGCCTCACTGGCAGCCATATTAAAGCCTCAGATCGTGTGCCTGATGCAAGGCAACGAGGAAGGGAAAAGAGGGGAGGAGTGGGGGGAAGGAAGAAAGAAAAGAGAAGAAGAAGGAGCCCCCCAAACCAGTCTGGCCTTCTGGACGTGGTGACACGATGTGCAGCTGCGATGGCACAGATGAAAAGATGGCAGTGTGCAAACTTCTTCAAAACGAAAAGGCTGAGAGAGGAGTCTTTTTTTTTCTCCCTTTTCATTCTTTTTCCACTCTCCATCTCTTTCTCCTCTAACCTCTCTACCTCCCTCTCCCCGCCCACCACCTCTATTCGCTCAGCATCTTTTGCAAGGTGCACCGAGAGGACAGCTTTTTTTTTTTTTTTTTTTTTGTTCTCAGAAGCTGCGTCTTAAGAAATGCAAATTTGGCTCAATCCATACCGGGTCCCGTCGGCGACGGTCAGACTCGCCGTTTTTTTTTCCCGCGAACTTTTCTGCACGCCCGCCACGTTGACTCGAGACCCCGGCGTATCCCTTGAGCAGGTTCATCAGCAAAATTCATTTAATTGTGCGCTCGCTACCAAGTTGCGTCTCTCTTTTCATGGCTGAGGAGTCTGGATCCACTCCTGCTGTAGTGGCGTGTTGACTTATTGATGCTCGGTGCCCTTTGTGCACACTAAACTAGTGCATGAAATGCCACAGACGAGTAAGAGTTGATTAGCTTCTCTTGCTCTCCCTCATCTCCTTCCCTGACACTCAGGGCAGCAAAATGACTCTTGAGATTGCGAGCGCCGCTAACAGTTTCTTGTTAACTTTCTTTGTGCCAGAGGTTATTAAAATTGTGTGGAAACTGAACGCACAGTTGTTGTTTCCGACCGCGCTGAAGGGAGAAATGTGTATCGGGAGATGTTTTTCTCTGCTCTAAATGTTTTTGACCCTGAACAAACTGCAGACTGTGTGACAATAGACTGACATTCCCATACTGCCCAGCCTAGGTGTGTTCCACCTCGCCGTTTCAGTCTGTGAGGCCGTAAAGTGGCGGTGGTGGTGGATAAATGAAATCTCCCTCCTCTTCTTTTTTTCCCCCCTTTTTTATTATGTTGCCTCTCAACATCCATTTTTCTGACTCTACCTACAGCCATATCCTCCTTGCATCCACTGATTGTAATTATTCTAACCATTGTTAAGGTAATGTGTAGAAATCAATACTGTATTGCTGGGATTGATTTTTTTTTTCTGTAGGATGCTGTCACAGCAGCATGATAGTACAGTATATGTTTATACACTGCTGAACAGCTTTTCTTCAGACCGGCCTCGGCTTCATGCAGCACCGGTGGCAGAGCTGGTTTGATGGAGGGCGCAGCGTGTTCGGGCAGTATTTGGGAGCGGAGATAAGAGATGATTTGATGCTCTCGCAGCAGCCAGTCACGGACCTGCCCTGTGAAAATTGGAATAAAGCCCTCAGTGTTTCTCCAACAAAGGGTAAATTATTGTGGGAAAATAAATATGTGTGAATATTGAGCGGTACTTGTTACATTTTGGAGTGGAGTGACTCCCTTCTCTGGCGACTATGCTATAAAAAATGATTAAAAAAAAAAGTGCACTTGAACCCTTCAGTTTTCCCCCCAAAAAACTTTCCAAAGGCCCGAATTTTTTTTTTTTTTTGGAGGCTGCCACCCCGCTTGACGGGACCTGACATTTGGAAAGGTCTGCGAGGAGGATTTGTTTGTGACAGCTTCAAATTACAGTGGCACGGAGGGAGCAGGATGAAAAAAAAAAAAAAAAAAAAAAGGGGGTGGTGGAGGGATTGAGAAAGAAAATGGCTCCTGCTTATTTAAATGTCACTTCTACGAGGTGAATGCGTAAGCTCCTTTTTTTTTTTTTTTTTCAAGAATTACATGGGCATTTCTCACAATGGAAAACATTTCTTGCCATGTTTTATTCTGTGTGCGTCTCCCTCTCTCTCTCTCTCTCTCTGTCTTTCTGTTTGGCTCAGGCGGCGTTATTGGCAGCGAGCTTTAAGCCTTGTGAAGCTTTGCCAACATCTTGACAGTAACCACAAACCATTTAGTTGTTTGTTTTGTGTAGGTAGTGACTGAAGGACCAATCACTCGAGACGTATTTGGATGCGAGGTTCATGCTGGACTATATATGCAGCGGTATGAAATACATATTAATTTTCCTCTCCCACTCTCCATCCAAGTGCAGCAACGCGGCAAAAGTAAGACAGAAATCGCTTTAAGTACAACCTGGGGGAGGAGTGCAGACGAGGAAAATAGCTGATAAGTGTGCTGCAATTTCTGTATATGTGGAGTGATTTCTCAGATGTAACAACTGTTTTTTTTTTTTTTTCCCAACAAAGGCTGTTATTTTTTGTCAGCACTCAGCGCACTTATGAGGGGAGGAGGAGGAGGGGGAGGGTCGCGCTGCCTGTCACTGACCTTTTTAACAAGGATGAGAAGACCAAAATACACAGAGTGTCCCTCGGTGATGATAGTCAAATGTCAGTCAAACTAAAGGACTGCAGCCAGACTCTCATACTGAGCTTCCAACAATAGCAAGGAGGAGGAGGTGCTGAGCCCTCTATCTCTTTTCCTTGACAAATAGCTGATGACACTGTTGGATTAAGTCCTCACAAGTCATGCCAGCTGCTGGAATCAGATGACAAGCACCTTCATGTCTACGTGTCTTAATCTGTTACAGACGCTCCCGGCCTCATATATGACTGGAATATTCATCACGCAGACGCCGGCTGCAAATGTCAATAAATTATGGGACTTAAGTGACGCCCGAGCTTGACAACCAGTTTCCTGAAAGGCATTTGCCCTTTTGCCTACTTTTTCATTTAGCCCCACTGCTATGACACATTTTATTGAGGAGCTGTCTGCGAGTGCGCCGCGAGGACTCGGGGCTACGCGTCGCCAGGCTGCTTCTGAACTTGAGCTTTCGGTTCCCACAGCGCCGAGTGCAGACTTCAAAACTTGTGCCACCGCAAACAGAGCATCTATTTTAACGGAGGCATTTCCCCATAATTAAACTAATGCATAGGAGAGTATTCTGGGGTGGCTCCCCTGATTAATGGAGCAATTACATAATCCATTACACTGAATTATGAATGTGCTAATGATGAGCTCATGTTGGGTAATGATTCCTGGAGTTTGCTTGTGTAAAATATGAAAAGGGAAGCGGAGAGGGCTGCCTCTGTTTGCAGATGTTCCTCTAATCACTGGGAGGCGAGGCTGAGGAGGGGAAGAAGGGATGCGCGGCGTCCTATGGAGAGCGGCGGTTCCGCCATCGCGGGTCATTGCACCGCGTTGTCGAAAGAACGCCTCCCACTGTTCCCGCGAAGACTGGGTGGCGTAGAATCGAGGATCGCCCGCTATCAAACACTAAAGGCCGTACAAATCTGAATTCATGTTTCATGTAATCTCTTGATGGGAACATAAAGCGCGCAATTAAGAAGGCAAAAAAAAAAGAAAGAACATAAAGGATGACAGTTGGCGACTGAGCTCCGTCATAATCTTCTCGGCCAAAACCGTCACTGGCTGCAAAGCAATAATGTTGTGTTTACATTCATGTCTATTCGCTGGGATGTTCCTGGGCTTGTTGTGAAGCAGACGTCCAGAAATAGCTCATATCTTCTCAACCGTCTGAGATATCTCATAATACCAATCGTTTGTTTTGGAGTAAATGTCAGCGTGGCGGCATCTAATTAGTTCAATTAGAATATTTATTGATATGTTTGTTTAAATAATTCAATTAATTATTCAGTTTTGCAAAACGTTGTACCATCATCCTGTTTTACATGAATAACAGTTCAAAAGCAAAAGATAATTAGTTTACTGTGTCTCAGAAATCTTGCTTGATAAATTGCGATAATCAAGTGGCGGGAGTTCGTTTTCTGGTGACTTATTGATTGATCAGCTATGATTAATCAGGAGTGCTTTAGTCTATTTAGTCTGTTTTCATGCCAGATGATCTACTGATTTTTAAGGCGAGACTTGATATGGTGGTAAGGAGTAGGAGAGGCCACCATAAGCAACTGTTCATGCCTGATTGAAGGCACAATTTATTGCTTATGAATTCAACTCGTCATGTGCCCCTTTGGAAGCTGCATTTTTCAGCGTAACAGAAA
>JAOXYL010000030.1:5570380-5581174 GCA_028564955.1 Terapon puta
AAAGGAAAAAACAATTTTATGACAATGTGGATCTTTTTTTTTTTTTTTTTTTTTTTTTGTTAAGATCATCGTTTAGCTGAGGCTGGTACCAAACTAAAACAAGTACAACAGGTCAAAGTTCAGCCCAGATGACAACTGTGACTGAAGAAATAATTTTACTCTTTAGTTTAATTGTAAAAAAAAGAAAGAAAAGAAACTTGTTAGGCCGATTGAGTCGTGTGTTTTTGTTTGTTTAAAACGTTGTATCCGACCGCTCATGTTTCCATCGCTGTCTGACCTCTCTCCACTGATGTTGTCACGTTCCCAGATCTCAGCAATTAACTTGGCGAGTGCCGTGTTATTGTAACCGACAGGACTGATCGCCAAATCGAGGAAAATTAGACAAACCGAAATGATTACATGTAAGTGTTCCTGCCTGTTTGAATCCCCGTCCCCGTGTGGTGTGTGTGCAGCACGGACCTCGTGCTCTTACTCCGAGTTCCCCTCACCGCTCTGCTCTGGACTTTATCAGCACATTGTTTAACTTGGCCTCCTCCCAGTGTAAGCCCGAGTACAGCACGGAGTTGGCCGTCTCACCGTCCTCGGGGAGTGGGCTGAGCGGTGTGTGTGTGTGTGGGCACATTCTGGGGAGGAGGGGGGGAGTGGAAGCACCTCATATTCCTGGATCAGGAAGGTTTGAATCACGCTGGCTCTTCCTGGAAGGGCCCGGAGGGAGTCCGGGCCGAGCCGGCTGGACTCAGGCAGGCCGTCTGAGCCGGAGATGGCTTCTCGCTGACACCAAAGCTGGTGGCGAGCGCGGCTCTTACCTCACCCTCGGCGAGCGGGCCGCGCCTCCCCTCTGCTCGCCAGGTTGGCACGCTGCAGGCGCTTTCCTGTACTGGGAAGTGTTTTCAGCTTTGGCTGTGGCTGTGGCTCGCACTGATAACCCCAGCCTCTGGAACTTTTGAGAAACAACAGCTTATTGATCGGATGTAAATAGCACAAGGTGGGCTACAGCAGCATGGATCTCCAGCGCTGCCCTGTTTGTGCACTTGGAGGCTAAACTTCTCATTACCGATGCCACTAGTTCAACAGTTCTGCAGTGTGAATGTGCTCAGTTTGGCGTGCTTACCCTGCTAAATATAATTGTGTCAAGCTGTCACCTGCCTACGCTGTCACAGGCTTCGCTTAGTTCATGGAAATCACACTCTCCCCTGCCTGTGGCGCTGAGGATCTGGGCATGTAAGTTGATATTAATAGTCGAGTCGGGCTGGTGCTGCAGGGTGTCCACACCTTCCTGTTTTCTCTTTCTTCGTTTTGGCCCCGCGCTGACAGATTTACCTCTGGAGGAACTCCAACATCTGAAAGGGAAAAATGGCATCCATTGTTCAAACAGGCTTGAGTGGAAAGAAAACAGGGGCTTTTTTTTATGAAGAAAATAACAAGGGGGTAATAATGGATTGCAATATCAATAGTATAAACAATATTGTCATTGAGACCTGTGTTTGTTATTTCTAAAGGACATTTAGAGGATGGAGGTGTTTTCCCTCTTTGGGTCTCGGCGGGAAGTTTCACTTGCTTTGAGGAGGCTCTCATTTCTTCGTCTCTGAAGAGGCTTGCTGAGCTCTGGCTTTTGATAGAAATCAGCTGTAAGAAGGATGGATATTGCTGCGCGTTCTCCCGCTGCACGCTGTCAGATAACTTTAACAGTTGTCTCTCCCCACAATTTTCCTGTCAACCTCCGCTGGGAAATTAAGTCAGGAGAAGTAACCGCCGAAGTTATCCAGCTCTATCGGAGAGAGCGGGCGCTTCGTGTTTTTGGAGTCTCGGCAAGGATTACCGCAGCACTCGCATTGAGACATTACATCGAAAAATTGGGAGAGGCTGTAGCTTCAGTTGGGGAAGATAAATACAGACTTCGGAGCTGCAGTGCATTTGACAAGTCGGTGAAAGATTTCATCTACGGCTTTCCTGAATGAAACATAATTTGTCAGCTCACTAAAAATAACTAGTTAGATAATCTTAATCTTTCTAACTGTCCATCCAGCACAGATAAAAATATCCTGCCTGACTGGCTGCACTTGAACTGAAAAACATCTCATCGCTCAGCACAATGAGTCAAAAGCACTGTTTTTCCAAAAGGATGCAGCACTGTCCAAATATTTTTGGAGTTCATTCCATCCGATGATTGATAAAATCCCCGCGGTTTCTGTGCGGTTTCTGTGTTTTCGCCTCACGCTGCAGACGTGGTGAGATTGGCTGTCAAGGATTGTTGTACAATATGAGGATTTATGATTGCATAACACAATTCAAACAGATCTAAATCAAAAGACTATTCCCGTCTAATCCCACCTCGTTTTAATCTTTGGAGCGTCAAACTGCGAGTCACATTATTTTAGCGTTGTGTTTAAAAGAAAGGAAAAAAAAAACCTTGCAGCAGCTGTTGGAAGATTTTTTTTTAATCCTAATTACTAGACAAACTAGGAAGTGCTCAGCGTGTACCTGTGCCAAGCCTGAACAGTCCTTTGCATTTGTTTTTATGACAGAAAATGTTCGCGACTCGTCTGGATCTGCATCAGAATAAAGACCACGTGGCAGATTCATTCATTGTAGGCGTAGCTGCTGATGGGGAAAATAATAAAAATAGTATTTGATAAGAAAGGAAATATATGATGTGCCCCACATGTGGCTAAAAACTAAGAGCGAGCTGTCAGTGGCTCCTTTTTGCCTTTAAGTTTGGCAATCTGGCCTGCCAATCACAGCTATCTCGTTAAAGAAATGCTGTAAATGTCTATGCATACAAGTCAAAAAGCCTTAAATCACAGTGTTCGCACCTGAAACTGTCATGAAACTCTCCTTAAGTATCTCTCGGTATTGATGTTTTCCTTCCCCCAAGGACAGCAGAACAGCCAGGTGAGGAAATACAACCTTCCTCTTTCCATGCGGATTGAAAACATGTCAGGTATGGATTTTTCTGCATTTATCCATCACTTATATGTTTCAATGAGGACGATCTTGGGCCTATATGAAGTCCCAAACCCCACCCCCCTGCCCGCCGTGCTGGGACTTAACAGGCGCGTGCGGAAAACGCGTCGCCGTTCGACATCTCGCCCAAATGTCAGAACCTGCGCGGCGAAACATCGGTACAAGAGTCTGCCCTTCAGCAGTGAGCCCGAGGCCTCGCAAGCTCGTCTTCACATCCTTAGAAAGTTAAGTCTTAGTGGAGCAGACCCGAAGGCTTAATGTCAGCAAATTAATTATGGATTCACCCAATTAGTTCACAAACTACATTGTGTTCGAGGGAAAATGATCATTCCCCCAAATGACTTGTCTCTTCAGTCTTTTCCCCAGTGTGCTTTGGGCCTCTGTCAGAACTGTGTGTGTGTGTGTGTGTGTGTGTGTGTGTGTGTGTTTGCCTGCCTGCATGTGTGAAGCGACGCACAGCAGGCAGGTAGCCTGACCTTTTTAATTATTCAATCTCTCTAACTCATCCACTGACGCTTCTCCGAGCCCTCTCTCTCTCCCTCTCTCTCTCTCTGTCTCTCTTTCTCTCTCCAGTTTGGCTTTTTAACAATCTCCCTCCTGTCCAAACATATTTCCGTCTGTCTTTAACAAAAGGAAACAGCTTCCCTGCTCTGTTCTTAAGGCTCTTCCAAATCACACTGATCCGTGTCAGCACATAAAGTGATACTGTAAGTGTAACGGCGGTTTCCACTGTGGGAGACTGCCTCATATCAGTAGCCGCCCCCCACCCACTCTTTCTCCTCCTCCCCCCCCTCAGTGTCTAATAAAGTAAGTAATCACTGCTTTCTAATGAGAGTCTGTCAGGGGCGGTGCTCGTATCTGTTTACCAAACCAAATTATTTTCTTATTTCGGGCGAAGTCAATTAATCACATCGGAGACAATTCTGTTAGGGTTCGCCTCTCGATGGGAGGACGAATCGCAACAACGGCGGTGTCGTCATTCAATTTCCACCCGCATTACAAGGAGAATTAATTTGATTTGACTTTTGGTTTTCCCACTTTCGCTCACGTTTAAAGTCACAATGTCGGACGGAGACTGAAACTAGGCTTGTGATTATTTTGTCTGTATGTCAGTTCAAAAGATAGTTAAGATAGGTTTCTCATGGTATAAAATGGAGAAAAGCAGCAAATCGAGAAGTATAATTGCAGAAGCAACCATCGAATGATTTTCATTTTGTTTCACCCGTAGAAGTTGTTATTAATCGGTCAACAGAAAACCAATTAATTAATGAGCCAAATGAGCTTAATGAGCTTTTGGGGAATGACCACCTCCATACCAGCTTCCCATCTGTCCACAACCAAAGAAAAAAACAAAACTTAGCCCATTCAGAAACTCTTTATAAAGTTTTTTTCTCATTATCCTGATGAAGGCCGCAGGCAGAAACACAAAAGAGACAAAAGTTGTCTTTCTCCTAAACTAATCATCTCATTTAAATCATTTAACTTTAAAAAAGAAAATAAGCGCGTTTCTCCAAATGCAGAATATTCCTTTTAAAGATTTTAAGAGTCTGTAGTTGGTTAATTATCAGACTCTCTCCCAGCTGACACCACCTCTTTGTGTGTTTTTGTCTCTATCTCTTGTGCTGTATTAAACTCCTGCAACTGTCTGGCCGTCCCCTCCCACCCCTTCCTCCCCTCAGCTCGGACAGTGATCTCTGTGTGCTGCTGACATTGAGCAGGGTTTGTGGACTGTGATTGTGCTCGCAGCTCGGAGCCGTCCTTGGGAGACGGAGCCGGCCGTCACAGATATGGATTCCTACATTTAATGTCTCGGCCCCCTCGCGCACAAATGTTTCTCTTTCAATGAGCTGTGGCCCCGCAGGCAGGGAGCTTTATCGATCATCTGACTTTTAATGCCTCTTAAATATTAAGATTCATGTGTGTGACCTTTGTGTTTGGATTGAGAGTGCAAAATCCCAGCCTAAATACCCTTTCAGGCCCTGCCGGCTGCACTGCCAGCTTTGTTTCAGCTTTTCTTTTGAAGCGTGGAGAAATGTTGCCCAGTTTTATCTTTTTTTTTTTTTTTTTTTTTTTTTTTTTAAATAAAAGCATGGGTTTGTGCTTGGCTGTATTTTAGAAAGTCGTGGAGGAAGTTTTGGGAGCTCTTTCTGCTTGTAGCTGGCGGAGGAAATGAGTGCAGCAGAAAAAGGAGGGGAAGAGGAAAAGGGGATGAGAAGTGGGGGAGGCTTGGCCTCTGCGTGGGTCTTGTTATCCTCTGTGAGCCCTCTTTTTCTCTGCTTCCCTCCCTCTCTGTCACTCTCACTCTTTATGTCAAACACACATGCACACACACACACACACACACACACCCTGGAAGAGGGCCCGGTGATTGATGACTGTGTGTGAGAGACCTCAGAGGCAGCAGCACTACAGAGAGATGGACAGATGAAAAGGGAGGAGGAGGGAAGGACTGAAATGAATCAAGTAACGGGGCGAGGCCTTCCAGCAGCCCGTTAACGTAGTGGAGCTGGAGTGCCGCCGTGTTGGAAAGACGCGCGGGGAGTGGTTGAAGGTACTCTGTGGTCCTTTTTCATAAACCAACCGAGGTTCTTGTTTGCATTTTACTGTGAAAAGCGTGTGCATCTGTGAGGTCTAAGAAGCGCGTCGACTGCTTTTCCTTTCTCATTAAACATTTGCAAAGACTACTTTTCAGTGTTTTAAAAAGTGTAAGGCTGTGATTGTTCTTATAGCTCTTTATTTTCTTGATTAATTGATGGGGTGTTTAGTCTGTAGTGCTGCAGAAAAATGAAAAATACTACATGGCCTGTGTTGGTGTCATTGAATGTTTATGCTTTGACCACCCAACAGAGGATCCGGGTCATTTAAAACTACAGTGGGTAGGATTTTGAAGAGAGTAGACTTAATTTGAAAATCTGAACAAGTCCACCTTACCAGTTTCACCCCCCTCTCCTTTCTCCTCTTCACTCTGGCTCGCCTCCAGGGCCCCTTCCTGCATCTTCGCTTGGTCTAATTCTTTCTTTCTACCTCCCTTTTTCTCATTTTAACTTGTCTGTTATGTGAACTCTCGTATTTTTGGTTGTTTTATTGTTGTTTACCTGCCATTCTGTACGAACCTGTGCAGGAGCAGCGAATGAAGCTCCGTCAAATGCTCCGCTCTGATTGGTTGATTTTGAGTGGACTCTCCTCAGATGGAGGAGGCTGATTTCTTACCACAAATCACCATATTTGCCAAAAAACATAGTTTTGGCAAATCTGTAAGAGCATTTTTATACATGTCACCTCCATTTTTTTAAGCTTGCAGTTTTCTCCTTCACTTTCTTAACCAGCATTTTGTTTGGTTGAATTTTTTTGCAACGACAGATACCTTTTTACAGTCTAAAAGGATCTGTTTTTTGTTATTTAGACTCAACACATCTTAACTGTCCTGATAACATAGCCCCGTTTACACTGAAAGAAAAAAAAAAGCTTCAGTTTGAATCATTTTGTCCAACAGGTGTTTTCTGGGACTAAAGACAGACGAGCTTTGATGGAAGCCGGGCACGAACGTTTGCCTCAGAGCTTAAAAGCTTGAAGCCCTCCTTCAAAAGATGACTGCACGAAATGTTTAGCATTGTTTAACACACCCTTCCCCCGGTGTGCGCACACACCACCCACTTTTCAGCAGAAGCGATGACGCAACGTCCCTACATGCGGGCTGTCAAAAGAAACCTTAAATAATTAACTGTAGTGGAAACAGACAAAGAGAAAGAGGCCCACAGTAAGAGAAATGTGTGCCTGAAGGGGAATTTTTTTTTCCCCCCTCAAGGTGCTGCGTACTGCTCTGTCTACCTCCCGGTGTGGTGGGTCTGTACGATCCCATACGTGTAGACGTGTCCTGATAATGTCACATTTCACAACCGCCCACACCAGCCCCTGAGCTGCAGAACCTGACCGGCCAATCCTGACAAATTACACTGACGAGTGAGGAGAGGGCCGGGTCACTTCCACACCACCCTCCAGTCCTCGCAGAAAACAATGGAGGGGCTTGTTGTTGTTGTTTGTTTTTTTTTCTTGAACTCTTTACCTTCACCTCTTCCTTCCCTTCCCTCTCTCCCTCTAAATTCTGACTACAAAGGGCCGATGAAGACTTCAAGTAATGACTCTGGCCTGATGCTTTCTGGCAGAAAGAGAGAGTTTTTATCGTGGTCTCAGCACTTTCCGAGGAGGAGAGGCGCCTCTGGCTCCGGTCCTGGACGAGCACGATGTACCGTTTTTAGTTTTTAATCCCTGTTGTGTCGCAATAATGTTCCTCTAATTCGCTGGGAGGCCGCGCTGCCAATGAAAAAACAAAAGTGCCTACTCTTTACTCCCCCCCTCTAAGAAAGATGCAGTTGTGCATACATCTGCCCTGCACGCCTGTGAGTCGTACTGAACTGAGGCTTTGTCGAGCGGCCTGTAAAACTGATGTAGTCTTAAATGGCTGATCAAAATAACTCCACTTGCTAGGAACAAAATAATAAGTTTGGCTCTTGCATTGCATTAGAGGTTGTGTTTTTGAAGGTGGGAAGATTCTGACGCGTGAGCTCGGAGGAGGAATGGGGATGTAATCGATCGGCGCTTCGTTGTAACGGGGTGAAAGTGAGACGCTGTGCTCCCCTCTGAGTAGATTTTAACTACCCTCTGTTGGCCTGAATGTGTCATTACACGACAGTCTGTCATTCCCTCAGGTGCAGCACATCAACGCGAGGCCTTCCTTTTGTGTTTCTTTTTTTTTTTCTTCTTCTCTTGTCAGATGATGAATTTCTCCTCGCAAGTTCCGTCGGCTCCTCTTGCATCTGCTCAACTTCTGTCAGATGAATCAGTGTTTCTTTGCTCGCTTTGTTTTGAATGGCTTTGGGGGGCATACGAAGGAAGGAAAAAAAAAAAAGGAAAGGTGAAAAAGTAGATTGCTGTTTGTCTGAGTCGACATACCTCCAATGTCACCGCGATCAATAAGGAATGTGACGAGTTAGATGGAGCTTCAGATGAGTGTTTGTCAGTGAAGGAAAACACACTTCAAACAGGAGAAAAGTGGAGCTTTAAGAGCGCGGAAGCTTTGTCACTTTTTAGAGCAAATGGGGCACTTTGTCACCAACAGTATCTGAGTAAGAGTGTGTGTGTGTGTGTGTGAAAGAATGTGTGTGTGATTCACTGATTTTCTGTATATCCATCGCCTGCAGCTTCCCGGGCTCTTTGTGAGCAAGAGGCTGAGTGACTTTGTAGTCAAGGATTCTTTAATGCTTTCCCGTGTCAGAGAGTTTTTTTCTCCCCCCTTCCCTGCTTGTACATCAATAATGTGTGTATATACTGTGTCGGTGAGTGTGCGCGCCGGTGTTATGTTTAACCATGTTTCTCCTGTATTTTTTCCTTTCTTGCAGGTGTATGTGCCGAGGCGGTATGCCCCGGGGAATAGTGCTGACAGTGCACTAGGAGTCTGAACCTTGTCAGTATTCGTGGCTGAGGAGGGAGGAGGGTACCGAGCCGTGCCGAGCCGAGACGCACCACGCCGTCCTGTGCCGTGCTGTGTGTGACGCCATGTCCCTGACTGACAAACACAAAGTGAAGAGGCAGCGGCTGGACCGGATCTGTGAAGGTAAAGTGACTTTTCGACCTAAACTTTCCCTCCTGGCGCTCTCTAGTTTTCTCCGTACTGCCACCAACAAACACTGCAAAATATCTTTTTTTTTCCCCGATACGCAAGTAAGGCTGCAAAGTTGATAACATCATATTTACAATCACGATTGTGGATTTCACAGTTAATTAAACCTGATCTGGATGTGAGATATTGATGCTTTGTGTTTTTCGAGCTCCGGCGCATCAAATCAAGCACTCTCTTCTCTGGCAAATTGTCTGATTAAACTGCAGGATCATTATTATGAATAGAAGCACTAATTGTTGTTGTCGGTGTTTTTTTTTTTCCTTTTCTTCTTTTTTTTGTGTTGTTTGTTTAAATATCCAAATGCAACAAATGTATTTTAGAGAAGGCGAGGAGAAATAATTCAATAAATTAAGAGACGAGATAGGTAAATAGCTCAAACTGAGCTAAATTTGGTTGAAGGATAGCCCTCTATGTTACATTCAACCTTTTTAATGGTTCTATTTTAATTCACTTTTCATTTTTATAACATGCTCTATTTTTCAAAACAAATTCTTCATTGTGGGTTGCTTCAGAGGCATAGATCCCCTTGCCAACCATCCTCGCTGTTATTAGCACAACCCCACGGCCTATCGGTGATCAATAGCCATCGATTGCTATAATTTTCTCCTGGCATACAGCACATGTCAGAAACCACTGTAACCGGTGTATAAATGTTGACCTCAGCAGCAAACAGTCGTCTGGCGGATGCAAATGAAATTACTGCTTTACTGTGGCCCCTCTGCGAGCTGCTGTTTGTTTGTGTAGGAGTGTCTGTTATGTGACTTATGGTTATGGAGAATCTCTAAACATCTGAACTCAAGTTAGATTACCGCAGGGGACTGAATGGTTTCTATCCCGTCACGGCTGTTTGGAAGCAGCCAATTTTACACCATGAACTGCAGTGATTATTAGGCTTTAGGTTGTGGATTAGAGAGCGGCGGTGTTGTATTGAAGGGCCTGAACATAGAATAGGAGCCCCCCTGCCGTGCGCAGAGCTACAAAGTCTGCCCAGGCAACAAGGAATATGAGCCTTTGTGTGGGTGTATAAACTGTGTCTGAAGCCTTGTGGATGTGCATTTTTAAACCCACTTGTTTGACTTTGCCCAGTGTGCGCGTATGTGTGTATGTGTGCATATGTGTATGCGTGTCTGTCAGACTGTGTCCTGAGGTAAAATCATCTCCTCTCTGCTGTCTGGGTCCCCGAGAGGCTTGTTAAGCTGCTGGGCCCTCCTGGAGCCAGCGCGGGGAGAGGCAGACATGACTGCAGTGCTGGAAAATGAAGCTAGACGCACCATTACCCCCAGTGCCAGCATATTTATTTTGCAGCATGATGTAAGCACCTCGGCGTTGAGCACATGAAATGAAGGACATATGCCGCGCATCCTGTAAAAGCCTGTAGTTAGGCCTGCGAAGCCCCGTCCTGGTTTTTGATCCCTTCCTCTACTGTAGAAAAAGTGATTATGTTCAATTTTTGATCCAAAGTCGTTGCCCTTGGCATTGAAAATGTATTAGGGGAATACATTACGGTACAATGTCAGTGTCAATCAAAAAAAGAAAGGGAGGGAGAGAGAGAGAGAGTGAGCGTATCACTTAATTATTCTTTAAGGCAATCAGGGGCGCAGCTGGATTTTCAAAATGGTCCAAAACCCCCACCCCATTAAATGTTTTTTTTTTTAACTTTTCAATGACATATTGTATAAATTTTATCTGCCTTTATGATTGTATAAATGCAATATTAGATCTTTGACTGCACCCCCAGATGTGTGATCTTGGTGTGGAATACTCAATACACTGTTAGTAGATCATTCATTTTGCTTGGAAAAAGTCAAATTTTGTTCAAAATAACTGTAAAAAATAAAGCACAACAGGAAAAAAATGTGTGTAATTGTAGGATATAAACCCATCCTCGGGTTACAGACGCGCCTGAAATTCAGAGAAATCCAGAGGAAATGTGCCAAATATCAGGATATGGCGCATGTATGCAAAATCATGTATAAAATAATCAAATTAATTAGTTGGTTACTTACATGCTGTCAGCTGTGCTCCACGGTTAATGCACTGCATTAAACAAAACTCCAATGTTTTGGGAAAATAAGCTCATTTGCCTTCTTCCCGACACGCTCACATGTCTGTCTAATATGAAGCTGCAAACGGCAGCTGGTTAGCTTACCTTA
>JAOXYL010000030.1:5583266-5597687 GCA_028564955.1 Terapon puta
GGGCTTTTTTTTAGCAGGTTGATGAAGCTTGTTTCACATATCTGTGCACATATGGAAGTAAAGGCTGTGTATCTAAACTCTTGAGTGCAGACTGCAATGAACTCATTGCATTGCGGATTAAAAACTGTCCGACATTGAACCCTTCTACCAATTTTTTGTTATCATTATCATTATCATTATTTTTATTGAATCAGATTCAGTATATTAGCGTTATATTTTAATAGGTTTTTTTTTAAGATCTTGTATAGCTCCATGGGAAGGCAACATTAAACACTACACTGTTTTTATGTGCGTGTATAGATGGAGCCTCCGCTAGATCTCTGCTTGTCGCCACAGCTTTGTTGACCATATTGTAAAAGTGTGCCTTTGTTTAACTAGACTCAACATCTTTACCCTCTCTTTTTTTTTTATATATCAGTGACGTGGAAGCAAATAGCATTTTCTGTTCTCCCCTTCCTCTCCCTCTCTCTCCCTCTCTCACTCTCCTTTCCCTCCCTCTTCTCTCACTCAGCTGCACACTCCTCGTCTCTCCAAAAAGCAAGCGGGCTGTCGTCTCTCCCTTCTGTCTGCCCCATCTGTGATGCAGTATGGGCCACTGGCTTGATAATGATAGGCAGGCGGAGCGCGGGGCTGCGCACGAGGCAAAGCGGGAACAAACCAGCCTGCTAAAATGGAAGACAAAACTCTAATCGGTCGCCTCACCAAGTCTACCAGAGGTCTCGCCTCGCCGATGATAGAGGTTTTACAGTAGCGGCTCTCGCTCTGCCCCGTGCTCCTCCCACCCGTGCGAATGTGTGGCGTGCTGTGTCATACACTGCAAAGACGCGAGGTGGTAAAGAGGCGGAGGACAGCGTCTTGATAACACAGCAGATGTGAACCCTCGGAAAGCCATCGGACCAGAATTGGTACCATGTGTTTTTCTTTCCTCGTTGCCCCTCCTTTCTCCCCGTACTTGTGTTAGAGCGAGGAAAGGCCCAGAGGCTCGTTAAAACTTTAATATACTGTACAATCACAGTAATTGAGTAGAATTTTCAAGTTCTTCCAGTCACGGTTTTAATTTATGAAGTCCCTATGAAAGTTTAATGGATCAGCAGTTGTAGAGTTGCAGCTATCTAAATCATTCTGCAGCTATCTCTGCCTGCGCTGCCTGCCAAGTCCTGCCGTTAGCGTCCTGTGCCCCAGAAAGATGGCCAGATTGCTCCAAAGGCATGACTGTTGGTGGACGTCTGTTCAACACATTGTACCTAGAGGTCTTTCACAGATCCGTACGATTGACTGTGAGCGAGCAAACCGAGTGTTGGCATCAACTCTGATGCTGCTCACCAGATATCCACTGTGCAACTTTGGGTTTTTTTCCTTCTCTATTGTATTATTCATGCTAGCAAGTACAGGGTCCCTGTTGCTTGATGAGTGTAATATAGCATGCTCACTTAATTATGGAGCAGCTCTCATGAGAGGCATATCAGAGAATGTAGACAAGATGAATATGGTACCCGAGCTTCTCTTGCTTATGAATCGAGGGAAATGCAGCAATTTGCATTGCAGGAGATATGATATGCCACATCCTTGTTTCGCTTTTAGCAACACAAGCCTGCCCGTACTTGAGATGTTTATTATTGTTATTAATATTTTGTCAGGAAGCGGGGATCTGACTGACACACAGCCCTGGAAGGGGCTTATTAAAAGAAGTTATTGTCGGCGATCGCCGTAGAGAGATACAACACAGTGATTAATGGTGTGTTTTACAGCTGACAAAAAAGCGCAGGGAGACTTAGACCTGGGAGGACAGCGCTGAGAAATCACTGCAAGGAAATTGCTAGGTATGCTTTACCTCTAATGAAAGAAACCATCCTTCAGATGTGCATCATCCTGGACTCCTAAGGACCACAGGGAAAATTAAACTGTTCTGATTTATTTTTGTTTTGACCTACTTAATGTTCTCCTGTTTGGATGTTCCATAATGAAACAATCTGATTCCTGTTTTTGATATTATATCATGATTGCATCACTTAAGCTCTGAAATGAAAACAGGCTTGTTATAGCATCCCCCTCTGTGACTTGACAGGTAGTGGGATAACATAAAGAGACACAGGCCTGTTGCAGTCTCTTGTCACTGCTAAACAGTCATAAATTTAGCCCATCTCAGTCACGCTGTCTCTGTGTCTCAGCTTCAGGAGCTCCCAGATGATGTCCCCAGCGACTCACTGCAACAAAAAAACCCTCTACCTTTAAACCCCTGTTGCCTATTTCAAACAGAGATGAAGTACAGAGCACAGACAGGCTTGTAGCCATCTAGTTTTCACAGTCCAGTGCAGTCCAATCATATCCCCTTCCCCTCCTGCCTTGTCCTAGCCCACACTGTCTGTCTGTGAGGTGAAGTCAAAGCTGGCAGCCTCCCGCCTTATCAGCTTTTTTCCCATCACACACTTATCAAAGCTCCCTTTTCTTCTCCTCCTGCCGCTGTTTTTTTGTTTACATTGCTCTTGTCACAGCAAGTAAACACCAGCAGTTATCTCACTGATGCCTACATCTCAGATAAGCCACATCTGCTCTGGCGTACATCTGGTGTATGTAGCAGCAAAGGGCGGCCTCTCGGAGGGGAAATAAGACTGTTAAAGGTGCAGTTCTTGCCATTTCATTTTGGGAATCTCAAAAGTCTCTGAAGCAAACATAGCATGGCTTTATTATGACAGGAAGATGGGACACTTTTCAAGATTTTATATTCTGAATCACACTGATTTGAAATGATAAGCAGATTAATTGAGTAGGTGATTAAAAGCAAATGAGCAATTCCTATACTCACTCAAATGTTAGGATTTACTGTTTTCCCCGGCTTTATATCTTTGGAAACTGAATGTCTTTGGGGACTTGACTGTCGGCCAAACAAAACAAGCAATCTGAAGATATCATCTTGTCCCTGGGGAAATTGTGATGGGTATTTTTTTTCTTTACTGTTTTCTGAATCTTTCTAAACAACTCATTCATCTGAAATAATTCATGTTATCCGTGGTATAAACCAAACATTTTTAAATCACTCAGATATTCTTAAGATATAACATGACTAATAACAAAAAGTCTGCATCTTTGCAGTTTACCCGTATGGGCATTTGCGTGTTGGTATTCCTATATGTGAATCTACAGTTGCCCAGTAGAGGAGGCTGTGCATTCTTCATGGTTGAGTGGAGCATCTCCTGGCCTCCTTCTAGTAGCAACCGGATTAAATCTGACCCACAGTAATACTTGCATATCTGGACTTTGCAATCACTCACCCACCCCCTTCTCTCCAGGGACACACTACAGCAAGCGTGTCGGTCCCCAACCTCCCTGGTCCCTCTGGGAAGATCCATTCATGCCCAGGGGGATGCCGGCTGCAGGCCATCGAAGGGGTTCGTAGTAACCACTAAGCACCGTATACTCTGTGGCTTTACACTCCGTGAATGCATCCAGGGGCCTCAGCAGCATGCTGGCTGTGTACACTATCTGGTTCAAGTGATGTCACAGGGGGCAGTGGATTTAAGCAGGTTTTAGTTTGACGCTAATCCCCTTGTGGCAAACGCGGTGGAGGAGAGGACTGTCCCTGCCAATGGCGTGCATCAACCCCATTGGATTAGTGCGTCCCGTCCCCTCCTCCATCCTGTTGGCATTGTCCAGCATGTGTTTTTACCCCAATTTCTTTACCCTCAGTCTTAGTTTGGAACGTAAGCGTGATGCCCAGCACAAGCATGATCCCTGCTGTAAAAAGGAGTAGAGGCTCGCCCTAAAGGTGTGTTTTATTTCTGTCTGCATGTGTGTGTGTGTGTGTGTCTGTTTACTCTGTGTTTGTCATGTTGTGCCACTCTCCTCGTGGATTTCTAATGTTTCCATGGCTGAATTATTTAGATAGGCTGCCAGCAGGGAGCTACATGATAGCACAGACTTAAGAGTGAGGGGTGGGGGTGGGGGCTACAGCTGCAGATCAGGTAAATGGTACCTCATGCTTCACCTTTTCTCCCCTCCTCTCCGCTCCTCTCTTTTGATTGGGAGTGAGTGTAACTGGAGAGTTGAAATGCAATACCCGGCTCTATTTTCTGCTTTTATAGCAGTCCGCTTTGTTGTCTTCACTGATGCCTAACTCAAGCGAGCAGTCGCATTTTGGTGGCTCTCTCGGTCAGCGTGGTCCTGAATGGACTGAAGGCCAGAACGACAGCGCTGCAAGTCGCTGTCAATACTGTGGCACCATTGCGGGGCGCAGGAATTCGTTAGGACCGGCTGGGGGAGATGGTGGGTTGTGGTTTCACCATCACCCAGATCTTGGTGAGAAACAGGATCCAGTCCTCCAGCCCCTCCTGTACAGGCAGATCCAGCAGGACCACCGTGTGCAGCAGCTACTAAGGAAGAACTCTGTACCCGATCTGAGCAACAGCCTTTACCTCAGGCAAGTAATGGCAGGCCGGGCCTCTGCACCACCTCAGGATTACTACCTGGCTGATGCTTCCTTATGCGGTCAAGCACCTGGAGAGACTGAGTTTTATAGGGATAACCATCACCTGCTCACCAGATCAGCCTCGCATTATGGGCCCAACACTGGGGGGGTGAGGCCTGCCTGGGATCAAGGACAGGCAAGGGCCACACCTTCCGTGCTTGCCTCTGCTTCTACACCTACCCCTGCGCCTCCTCCCCCACCACCTCCTCCCCCGCCTCCTCCCCCACCTCCTCCCCCTCCCGTTCATGAGCTGAGCCGTTTGTACAGGGAAAGTCTGGGATCTAAGATGATCCCAGACGCCCAGCGTATTGGTGGCCGCTCTCCTTCTCCCGCAGTCTACGGGGTTCAGCCCCCTCTTCCTCTTTACGCTACAGAGCCGCAATCTCTCTCTGCTCGCCAAGCTTACAACAATATCAACAGCTTGTCCCTGGACCCTCGCCAGCCAGCTGCCACCAGTTCAGTGGTGGACCCAGCTTCTCAGGGAATGGACGGAGCTCTTCCCCGGGCTTATGGAGCTATAGCCTCCCAGAGACTGCCTTATGACCCAAGCTATGACCCCAGCTCAGCTATGGTGGCTGCCACAGCTGGAATGGCTTCCACTCTGCCTCCTCACCATCCCAGCGCTGCAGACCCCAAGAAGATGGTGGACCCTGCATTCTTGGCTTTCCTACGAGCTGAAGGCTTGGCTGAGAGCACCATCACTCTCCTGCTGCAACATGGCTTTGACTCAACTGCTACGCTTGCCATGATGGAGGACCATGATGTCCGCTCTGTGGCCCCTAACTTGGCCCAAGCCCGGGTTCTGTCTCGTGTGATGCTTAGTTGCAAGGCAGGCGGGATGGCACCACGTGCCCGATCCAACAGCTTCAGTCACCGTAACGACCTCTACATGCAGCCCCAGGGTTTGACCATGGACCCCAACCTGATGCAGCAACCTCCCACCACCATCCAGACTGTGTCTCCCAGGATGGGAGAGTTTCTTGGAAGAAGACCCAGCAGCGCACCCTCCCAACACCTCCTGGAAACAACCACCTACCCAGGACCACGGCCGCTGGCAGCTGGAGCTTTCCCAGTCAGCCCTGGAGGATATACCAATGCTCTTACTCAGGGAAGACCCCTCTCCATGTACAATGCCCACACCGGTCTTGCCATGTCTGCACTTGGACAACAGGCTCCACCAGCTCCGGGCACCCCGGGAACAGCGCCCAAAACCTTCTCTGGCTCGTATTCCCCCATGGAGCTGATGAAGAGAGCCCCAAACCTCCCCCCAGCATCGCCAGTAGCAGTGGCAAGCCCCCTTCACAGCCCCCAGCTTCTCCGGAAAGGGATCAATGCTGCCCCCGAGAGTACCATTGTTCCTGTAACTTCTTCATCCACTCTCCAAGCTCAAAACCTTAACAACACCAAGCTGGTAGGACGCCGTACTGGTCCACCTGTCATAGTCTCAACCATGGCCACCACACCTGATACAAGTAATGTCAAACCTCACGTTTCTCATTAATTTTTTCAAGCCCTTTTGCCTTGTTACTGATTTATCTCTTTTCTGTTGGTATTGTAGGTAATAAATAGTTTTTTCTAATGTTGTTTCATGATAGATTAGATACATAGTGAGATAGATTTTTGGCATAATACAAAAATCAGACTGACAGTCTTTTTGAATGGAGGAGTAGCATGTAAGATGCATCTGACAAGTTAAGCAGCTTGGCTCTGAGAAGTCTTTTTTTTTTTAATTACGCAACTATTTATACACGTATTGCAACAGAGTTGTGTCATTTGCCGGAGGGGATCCTGTCTCATCACCAAGTTGAAACATTTCTTTTGAGAGGCACTCTAGTTATTGAGGTCAACATTTTTCAGTCTTTCTCTTTCACTTAATTTATTGGTCAGAATAATTTTGAAGCAACAGTGCACTTTTGGAGTTGTTTTCTAGGTCCAACTTGCCTTTTCAGGTTTTTGTATACATGGTTTATTCACTTTTTACAACACAAATTTTACAATAAACATTAGTTAGAGACATATTTTACTACCTTCTCTCCTTGATATACTCATAAACCTCTTTTATGAGACACATTTTATATAATATAAAACTCATAAATGTCCACCTTGTGTTTTGTATGTAAAAGTTTATTTACTTGACGCAGAGTGGCTGTCATTCTATTTTACACTGTACTCTCTCCTAATCGGGGGCTTAACTGCCTCAAATCCAATTACACTAATTGGATGTATAGTTGTGTAGACTATAATAGGTAACAGTTTTTTTTAGGCACGCTGTTTTCCGTTTAAAATTCTGGTCATGTTGTATTGCTTCTATTTAGTTGTTTGTTTTCTATCCTCATAAACATACTCAAGAGCTCTCATCTCAGATAACAGACAGGAAACAAAAAAGTTATTTGAAAGTGATTTTCTTCCGGTCTGCTGTTTTTAGTAACTTTTAGTAACCTGTTCTAAAGGATCTGTTCACATTTAGACAGTAATGAAAGAAGTGTTTTGCTTTCATTCCGGCGTACAGCATGGAAAGGCCAAACTTGTCTTTTCGTGTTTCTGTGGAACAGTGTTGTTCATTTTAAACCGCATTAAACATTCCTGTGAATATATTTATGAATCATTTTCAGAGGCCTCACTGAAAAGTAATTGTTTTTGTGTTGTTGTTATTGTTGTTGTTTGTCTAATATAAGGTTAACACAAGTATTGTAGTGTAGCTTTTTGCACTCAGTTTACTGTGACCGTGAATTCTCCACCGTGTCAGCTTGTTTTCATATGTAAAGGCCTTAATTTCTCCCCCCTAACATGTTGATATATTTCCCTGCTGATGAGAGCTGATTAGCTTAGGGAAGAATTAAAACTTTTAACCTTGCTTTTAGCCACGTAACCCTGCATCTTGCCTGCCTCTCTAATGGATCTGTGGGCTGCCGCACTTGTTATAGAGTAATGACTTTTATGAAGTGGCTTCCCTTCATGTGTTGTCAAGGAAATAAGAAGCGAGGTGCAAGATTGAGAGGAGGGGGGAGGAGTCGTAGGGGAGGAAGGAGTGTGAAGTCCCTTTTCTGAGCTCCATATAAACGTTCGCTGCTTTCCAAGGTCACAGTGGCAGCCACCCCCCCCCAACCGCACTTTTAACACAACAAAGTCATTTGCATGTAGCTGACATTTGTTGCTTCAGTAACTTCATCTGATAATGGGCAGCCCTTGCTGCCGATCGGAAGGCATACTTCTTAATTGTGTGTTGCTAGGCAACCTAGGTTTCGGTGGTAATCAGAGATAGATAATCTTCACATTTAAGGAAAGGGAAAAAGTGGAGCCCTGCACGCAGTTTTGCACATTTATTTTGTGCACTTGTTATTCTTTTTTTTGAGCAGCCATTTGCAGTTTGGAGCTGGAGAAAATTGAGTGTAAAAAAAAAACAAGATGTTGCAGGGCACTTAATGAAAACATTTCTCTTAGCCTCCTTCCCCGCTCCTCCCCCTCTTTCTCTGAACAGTGCGTATCTCATGGGATTGCTCCTCATTTTTGTGCAAAGTGAAGAACTCTGATCGCACGGATTGCTTTTTATGCTCAAACATGGATATTGATGAGAAGTTGACACATTATTCCTGCTGAATAAATTAGTTCTTCCAATGCAAACCCACCCTCTCTTTATCATCTCACATCAAAGTCTAAATTTACACACAGCTTCTGAGGTGTCCACATTTCCATATAGGAGAATTCCTATTTATTCTCAAAGCGGATTTTTGAAAGCAAAGATGTGAGCTGCAGTGAAATCGGCGGCTCTTTATAAATATTTGTGTAAAAGGTGCAGGTGGGAGGGCCCTGCCTGTGTACTCCTCTCTGCTGGGCGCCGTCTTGGTTGGCTAATGCCATAAGTAGTGTTAATAATGGCATTAAACGGTGGAGTCGAGCTTAGTTGCACCAGTTCCCTTCCACCCAAAGTAAGGAGAGCGCCTTGCAGCACTCGCATTGGCCATGGAGTTGTCTGTCAGTGGCATCCCACAGAGCGGCACAGGTGGGTAAACCGAACCTCAGTGTCACGTGAAGCAGAGTAGCCAACCCGCTAGCTAGAGACGTGACTGGCTAGTACCCTGCATCGGTGTGCGTGCTCAGTAGATTAACTAAAGGTGGACGCTTGCATGTCGTCCATAAATGCCGGCACGTGGTTTTCCTTGTGGAGATAATCCGCAGAACATCTTCAGCTGTACTTTTCTGGGCTGGAGAATTAGGAGGCGGTGTGTTTGGGGGGGTGGGGGTGGGAGGGTGTGGGGGGGGGGGCAGGGCTTGTAGCTTACAGGAAGGAGAGAGCGAGCTAAAGAGAGAGAGAGACCAGAACTTGGCAACAGCCCCCTGGCAGCCATATGGGAAATGTCAGTTGACGTGTTCACCTGTATAAGTCTGTCCTCTTTGTTCCACTGTGCCCAGGTTGCATCCGCTGCTTCCTGGGGGGGTTAGTCAAAACAGAGCAGATCCCTTTATTTTTTATTTTTTTGTCCCCTCCCTTTTTGACAGGAAGCTATCACTGTTGCGGCTGACAGTTATGTAACCTTCCAGCGCACGACTCCCATGGGGGGCCTGAATGGGATTTTAATTTCCCCGCCTGTATTTGGAAGGACATCCATGAGGATGCATGCCTAATGTGCTCTCAGCCGTCCTTGGCTAAACTGCTTTGTTCAGGTGTCTGACATTGATTTTAGTGGGCGCTCCTGCCTGTTTTCCACTGACTAGTCAGGACGGAGGGAAAAAAAAAAAAAAACTTTATGGCCCCACAGTTTCTGGACACGCCTGCGTTTCTGTGTGTGCTCTGCCTCTTCATCGCACGCCGGCGCTTTGGCTTAGTGCTCATGTTGCCTCGGACGCGCGACTCCAAAGTAATTGTGTCGTGTGATCTATGGACATGTGTGCGCGTTTGCGTCTAATGCGCGCTGCTGTTTCCTCCCGCTGTCCTGCCACGAACATACACAGACCACAGATGTCCCCCTCTCAGCAGCAGGAAGTGTTTGTCTTCATCTGAGGCCGGCTGGATGTGACAGCAGGACGCGAGGACGAGACCTTAAGTTTGCTCTATCTGTCCCTTTATTCCCTTGATCAGCACTGCTTGCTGTGCACATTCAGTGCTGTCAGGATGTATCGGGACATTGCTGTGTTTGGCACCGTTTTCGCACATATAGGCTGAAACATGCAGGGCCTACAGACACGATGCTCAAGAGTCGTTCGAGTCTAATACTTGACCTCAAGAGTCAAGTCACCTGATCTCAGTCCAGCTGATCACGTGTTTCTTTTGTGGAAGACGAGTGTGTGCGTGAAGGTGGAAAATCCCTGACACAAGCAAAAGGCGAAGATGGCCCATCACATTTGAAGTTTTCACACATTGGCCATTGACTGCTAATTAAATAATAACCATGATGACTTTGAATGTAATATTAAGTTGTTGAATATAACTTTTTGTCACCAAAGATCGCTAACTTTAATAGTCACTATGATATTTCAGCTCCAATTCCTGGAGTACGCAACAAAAATGTCTCACTGTTCGGTTTCTTCCTGACAGCGCTGCATACTGACCTCTCCCTTACTTTCTGCTGCTGATGGGTTAGGGGCTCGTATCGTGGAGCGCCTCATGGCTTACGTTACCTGTCTAGGAATAGTCTGAGAATTAGAGTGGGGAAATCCTGCCGGCCATCTGTGTGCATGTGTGTGTGTGTGTATATGAGCGCTAGCATGGATATGTGTGTGTGTGTGCGAGTGGATGCTACTATACAGGCGTCACGTGTCAGTGGGAGTCTGTGTCATCCCCGCTAATCCCTCTGATATGAATGAGTGGAGACAGACGAGAGGTTTCAGCTCACATGGCATCGGTCAGGGGTTATTACAGGGAGTGTAGCTGTGTAATCATCGCTCTAACCCCGTTCTTGGATTTTTGGGTCTCGCAACACCGCGCGTACGCATTGATGTGCCGTATCTGTAATTTTAGGGTACAGAAACTAACCAGGCCCTCGCATATCAGCACATTATTATCTCTCCGGAGGGGCTTTTTGCATTCGGTCTGGTCTTCACGCCACAAGTTGTCCCCTTCAAATGAAAGTCGAGAGCGAGCGCTTTAACCTCGGAGTCATTGCTTAATTTCAGATCTAATATGCTGGAGTGCGCCTTAGACTTGAAATTTCTTTTACAGCACCCCGTAAGCCTGTAATGACCGTGCCTGTTAAAGGCTGCCGTTCACCTCCAGATTCTTAAACGCTTATCTGCGCGAGGCCCTTCTGTCGTGTGTCTCCAGTTTCCCGAGAACCTGGTAAATGTTACATGAACTATCTGCTGCTCCATCTCCACTCGCCGTCTGTATTGTTTGTGTCCCCGGGGAAATATGGCCAGGAAAATCTATTTTTCCACTGCAGTAGTTTTTTTTTTTTTTTTTTACTCCGAAAAAAAACAAAACAAAACAAAAAAAACAAGTGGAAGAAAAAAGTGTTGTTGAGCCCCGTCCCCCTTTCGCCCCTCCCTCGCTGTTTTCTCATGGTTGATCTTTCCAAACCATCGGTTGCGTTCACAGAGGGATTAATGGTTTCTGCGAAGCCAGCCAACCCATGGAGGGAACGGAGCCTTCGAGCGAATGAGGAACAGCTGGTCTCCCCCTGCTTGTGACAGCTTGAGTGTTTGAGTGTGCGTTTGTGTGTGTGTGTGTGCGTTCGCGCCATAGTAGCAGCTGACCTCTGCACGGGGTCAGAAGCGGCGTCGCCGGGTCCAAAAGTGGGCCTTAAGTCTTTGGTCATTTTCTCTCGTCTACTTTTGACTGTCGGTCCTTCAAAGTATCAGGAGCTTGTAAAATTTTTTTGTGTGTCCACGAGAGAGAGAGAGAGTTTTTTATGTATTCATGCCAAGGACAAATTTCCATCATTTTGTGATGGTCAGTAACATTTTATTTGAATTTCTGAACATGCATATCTGAGGAAGTGGTGTGCTCAGTCACACGTTCAGGATCTGACGCGTAGTTAAAACATTTTTTTTTTTCAATACTTAAACACAGTTGCAGTTTTTTGTAAGTGCACTTTTCAAAGGAGCTTTTTTGTGTCACTCATGCCTATTTGAAGATTAAATTAGATTTGAAATGGCTGAAAGAAAATGCACTGGGAAAAGTGCGGAAATTCAAACTGAAGGAAGTCTCTCGCTTTTTTTTTTTTTTTTTTTTGCCTTCGAGACAAATATTTCAGGGTTGCAGAGCGATGAGTGGAGGCCAGCCGATTGGAATTTAGCTGCTGTCACACCGGCCCCTGCGTGCTCCTCCACAGGCCTAAAGGTCACTGCTAATGGCCAGATGAAGAGTGTGAGTGTGTGTGTTTATGTGTCCCAGCGAGCGAGCGAGCGTGTGTGTGTGTATGTGTGTGCACGTGCGCGCCCTCATCCTCCGGCTATTTTGGGCGATCGCATTGTCATGTTTATTCCACTAGTCTCTCCGTCCGATGGCTGTTTTGTTTACAGGATAGCGACGATGTGTGCTCACTGCTCGCGCTGCAAGAATGGCAGCACTTTGATATAATCTCCCAATTATCTGTCGTCAATTCTGCCGTATATTATTCCTCTCTCCATGGCAGCTGGGGAGGAGATTGGTTTTGTGCGTGTCGAACGGCAACAGCTGCATCCACTAAAACAGACAACTACCTCTGCACACCTCCCCTGTCCTTCTTTTTTTTTTGTCTCCCTCCCCCTCTTCCTCTCTCACTCAGTGGTGGGCAGGTCACCCTGAATTATTCATCAGTGTGAAATGAAAAAGCTCATGGATATTGAATATCCCCTCTGAAGTGGTGGCCAACCTTGTGTGTTTTTTTTTTTTCTTCTCTTCTTCCTTTTTTTTTTTCTCGCAGCTGAAAAGAGTAAAGAGCGGCAGATCTCATTGCCAGCGTATTTCAAAGGTTAACCGATTGCTTTACCTCGCGCACATATTTACTTTCTTCATGGTCTGTAGCCGGCGAGGAGGGGTTGGAGAGAGACGGGGAGGAAGGAGGGGGAAAAAAAAGACGAGAAGTGGAAGAGATGGGAGAAAAAAAAGGAATAAAAAGGCAAAATAGAAATCTGTCCTTCTTTGGATGTTTTTTCTCAGAAGAGCCTGTTTCCCCTCGCCGCCGCCATTCGCCAACCTTCCTCGTCGCGTGTTGTGGGGCCTGCTCCTTCCTGGAACGAGCGCGGCTGCGGTCGGCCGCGGTCGTCCAGATCGACCGGTTGTCATTCGTCTCCCATGCGGCCCGCCGTGTTCCTCCATTGTCCCCCTGCCTGGTCTTTTGTCCTGCGGTTTGATCTGCGGCCCGCGCTGCAAATCAATGCTACTGGTTGCCATTCATTCGGCTCAGCAGCCAGCGAGCGCAGCGGGGACTCTCAGAACATCTCCCATGCGAGAACATATGAAACGGGCAGCGAGGATAAGAGGGGGGGGTGGCGGGGGTGGGATCCTTCGAGCCTCGGAGCTCTGTGTTTACATCTTTAAGGCCTTTTTTTTGACGCATCAGAATAGTTCTGTTTGCTGGCATCCTATATGTCTTTATGTGTCTAATGAGCAAGCTGAATGCTGTTTCCCTGAAGGACAAAGACTTCTAAGAGCCCCATTTAGAGAGCCCGGAGAGCAGACGCTAAGATAATAAATGAATAAAATAAATAAAAACAAGTCAGAGGACGAGCCCGCCCCCCTCCCCCTTGTTTCGTATGTTGTACATGCTAATAGAACATGGAGTGTTTTATTCGTTCAATAATATCTGAGAGAACAGTGCGGCGTTAACCCTGCGTGGCGCTCATTGGCCATTATGTTGCTACTAGCCTGTACCCTTTCAGTCATTACAGTCCATTTTCCTCCGTTCCCAATTTCTACTGCAGCATAGACAATTACTCAGGAATCCTTTTAAGAGTATTCCCAGCCGTACAAAGACCAAATGTGCCTGCAGGAAGCAGCCAGGGGTTTGACAGGCTAACCTTTTCCAAAAGTATTTTTAACGGAGTCATAATGACTGACGATTGGAGCGGGGAAAGCTATTTTATTTTCCAATGAATAAAACCAGTCAAATTATTTGTCTTCCAGGAAACCGTTTTTTTTTTTTGAGGCAGCTGCGTTTGTTTTGTGTGTGTGGTTTTTTTTTTCGCTTACTTGAGAGCACCCTGTCACTTGGAGGTGATTGCAGTTTGAGTAAAGCGGCATCGGGCCCGACAGCACACAGGAAGCGGGGCGGCGTCGCTGCGGCTGCGTGGTGTCAGGTGTTTCAGGTGTCATATCGCATGGCCACCGCGCGACCTCCGGTTACAGTGGGTTTTTGCGTGGGGGGGGGGGCGGCTGGTGGAGAAGGGGTCGGTTCTTGCCAGAGGAAGCGTGAAATATCATCTGCCACGGTGGAGGGAGGTGAGTAGGTGGGAGTTTCTTTCCAGAGGGTAAAGGAGAAGAAGCGGAGTGGGGGCTTGCAATGATGAAAATGGCTGCAACTCTTTAGCAAAGTGAGCTTTAAAAGGCTGTAAGTGGACACCCCATAGTATCTGATGGCTGACTCCTGGTTGACAAGACCCGCGACCCCGGTGTATTTATCGTAATGGAGCACAGCTGGGCTGCATCTTCTAGGGGTTAATAGCCATGTGACAGCTTTCGGGGTGCTGTGTGAGGAGGGGATGGGGGATATTTTGCGTGTGTGTGTGTTTGCGCATGTATATGTGCGTGCATGCATTTTATTTACTCGTGCACTCTGCTGAGTGGCACGCCGGGGCCACACTCGGGAGGGTGGGACTCTCTGCTGCGTCTCCACTCTCTCTGCCAGGCCAGATGGCTCCTGTCACAGAGGGAGGAGGAGGAGGAGCGATGGAAGGGAGCAGGGGAAGGAGGGGAGCGCCGAGTCGCCCTTAACAGCGCCAGAGTGGCCCGTCCCCAGAGCCACCACATCTGGAGACCACCTGCTGCTGGCTCGCCCCGCTTCCTCCGTCCCCGTCCCCCTCGCGCACTCTCTCTCTCTCTC
>JAOXYL010000030.1:5613426-5623666 GCA_028564955.1 Terapon puta
CAAACAGCTTGCCAGGCTGTGACCTTTAGTGACTGCACCTGGCATATAATCCTCTGTTACGCAATGTTCGGTGCAGATCGTGCCGTTTTTATTCGTCGTGACTGCTCTTTAGTCGGGCTGGAAGGTGGGGTTTTTTGCCACTTCACATCCACAGTACAGACATCAGTTTCATGTAACTCCTGGCAAGAACGCGAAGAAGTGTTTCCCCCCCAAAAACTATAAAATAATTATTTTAAGTCATTCGCTTGAAAACTCTTGTCCCTTTTTACCCACATCTGTCCTTCACTGAGTGGATTTAAAAGGTCCAATCAATAAACAATCACAGCTTTTTCTTTATAACGCAGCGCACATCATTGCGTGATGTTATTTTGATGCGTACAATGCCTTTTCTGTACTGTACAATAACGTTAACATTGCTCTGCACCCATTTGACGAAGTGCTAAACACTTAAAAGCAACATTTTGAACAAGCAAGGTGGAGAGTGTCTGTTCTCACCTCTCATCACCCCACTACATTCACGCCGCTCACCAGCGGGATGACCTCATGGCCATAAAATCCCTCCCCGGCGAGCCACAGAGTCAAACACGCAGTCCTCGGATCACCAAATCGAAACTCCTTTTCAGCGGTAGACTTAGTCTCTCACGCTCAACTGGGCCAAAGTGTGTGTGTGTGGTGGGGAGGGTCTTGCCGACGTGTCAGAAAAGCCAAGGCGTCCTCAGACATGATAGATGTAAAAGGCTAAAAGGCTTTGGTTACAGTGGAAAGGGGGGGTTACATAGATTAGGTCAGACTTTCCATTAAAATAAACTACATTCAGAGTGGGTTTTCCCTCCTTTAAAAAAAAAAAAAAAAAGCATTATTGCTCACTAAAAGACTCCTTCTCCAGCTTAGAAACAACACGAGACTTTCAGGCCCAGCCCAGAGGGAGAGAAGAAGAGTGTGCGTGCATCGGTGCGTCTACGTACGTGCCCGAGTTGCAATTTTTAACCTTGAACTAGTATCTGGAAGGCCTGTCCGGGGCCGCGCTCTAATAAAAGCAGTATGGAAATTCAGAGCTAATCTGCTAATCACAGGAAGGCTAATGCAGTTCGGCTGGAGGTGAGCGCAGAGCTGTTACTTAGGCGATGGCGGGGGCTGCGGCTGATACAGAGGGGGGAAGAGTTTTAGATCCACATCAGACTAAATCACGGGCCGGGTCACCTTGTCGGTGTCAAGTGGCAGAGGAGCAGCGACACCCCGAGGAGGCTGAATTTCTTTCCTCCCATATTAGGCTTTTTCTTCCTGAATGACTCGACCTAAGAGCCGAGTTCAGTCCAAAAGGAGAACTGTGCACCGTTACTCGTTGCGGGTATATTTTCAGGTTGGTGATCCCACTGGGAGAGTATGGGGGAACTACACATTTGTCTTGGGGAAACACTTTCTGCTCTCGCTTTTCCCAACTTTTAGCCACCATACATCTCCTGCTGTCTCGAGTCGAGTCAAGCTGAATTTATTCTCACGGCCCATAATTGCGAGTTTGTCTCAGAGGGTTCTACGATCCGCACAATATATCAAATTGCTGGTGTTAGACCTCATTGATTAAGGAAAAGTTGTGCAGGAGAACAAATGTTCTGCGCTGTATTCAGAGTACTGACACAAATGTACTAGAATTACAATGTAGAGAAGAAAAAACGCAGTGAACACTTTTTTTTGTTGGTTTTCTCTGCTGTTATGACACTCAGGAATCATTTCATCGCTGTGTGTCAAAGGGTCAAAAGGTTTATTTTTATTCTTTCGTTCTGCATCTTTGACCTTCCAATTGCCGTCGTATCACAAGGATTATCCCGCGATCGGCAGCTCCCTTGACCTCGCTGTCCAGTCAATTTCCTCACACCCTTTGTCCATAAACACCCTCGGGGCCTGAGCGCGATTGTGATGACCATGCAGAGGAGCGGCACAATATAATGACTTGTTCCACTCCAGCGCAGATCTGTAAAAAGGAGGTCTGTGTCAGAGCTGCCGGTGGACATGTGATGTCTGCAGCGCGATCTTAAACATTTTCCCCGAGTGTCCGCAGTCGTGGCAGACGCGGATGTCATGGCTCCCCCGGAGGGAATGCGGTCTTGTGACTGTCACGGGTTCTTATGAACTCGAAGCGGGTCGCGTTTCGAGGGCCGCGTGGACGACCGGACGAAACGAGTGCGAAAACACACACACACAAAAAAAAAATTTGTTCACTTTTCTCACCAGGTTTTGTTTCCGTGTGTGTCTGCAGGTGCTGAATGAGGCGGTGGGGGCCATGATGTACCACACCATCACCCTGACCAGAGAGGATCTGGAGAAGTTCAAAGCTCTACGGATCATCATCCGCATCGGCAGCGGCTACGACAACATCGACATCAAGGCGGCCGGAGAGCTGGGTACGAACTCCCAAAAGAGTCGCGGCTGAAACATAACCAGCATCATACCCATACCTTTATCTTTTGATGTGATCCTCCCTTCTGTTCTGTTGCACGAGATTTTTGTTTTTTGCGTTTTTAGCGAGATCTTTGTAGACTTGCGCCGCTTTGAAGTTCACTTTATCCCGTGTTTTATGGATTTTTTTTCACAAGGAGTTGCGTGCATTTGGGTCTGCTTATTCGCTCGTTTGATCAGTTGTTTGTTCGCTAATCGCACGTGATACCTCGGGCGCCGGTGATGAGATGTACGTGAATCTTGAGATTGGGGGGGGGGGTTGAACGTGTGGCGTGTTGAAATTTTTCAGCGATCTGGCCGACGGGGGAGCTGCAGTTGGAGGTCGAAGCAAGAGCGCGCGGTTGGTTTTTCGCCTGAAGCGGCGACATTGTGCGTCATGTTCGCTGTTTCCCTGTTTTTCCACCGTATGGATTTTCCAAACGGTATCAAAGGCTGAATTAAAGAGTCAGATGAATGGCGGACATCCCACTGCGAGCCAGAATGTTCAAAGGGGCAGAAAAGGGAAAGACACACAGGGAGAGAGGAGAGTTCAGTCTTCTCTCTGAACCACCACCCAGGCATATATCAGCAGGCTGGTGGCTCAAACAGCCCTTACAGTTGACAAAGCTGCCATTTCCCTGCCAATCCGAGATACTGTGTCTAACTGCCACCCACTCACCGAAGGCGCTCTCGCCTCGCAACGCAGGAGTCAAAAGCTATCGTGCCTGGAGAAGGCGGCGCTGATATGACGGCTGTTCTCGGGGAGAAGAAAAGGGGCCATTGATTGAGCGGGCTCCGGCTATTTTTTGCTGTCCAGAGACGGCTTGTGCTGTTACTCTGAGATACAGAGTGGGATGAGGACATTAGAGGGAGAGCGAGGGCAGGCAGAAGTGCTTAAGTGTCGATAATGGAAATCTTTGTGTTGTCGGAGGATAGGCAAGGTAATACCACAAGGTCACGAGGGTTTGAATTCCCTCAAGGGAGCAAAATTAGCAGCGTTGTTCGGGAGATCTCGACAGAAAGTGTCTAAAACTTGCTTTATTGCAAGATGGATGGACTAAGGCTCAGCAATGGTTCACTAAATTCTGACTTATAGTGGAGTCATAATACAATATAGTAATAATTGTTCTTTATTTTATAGCAATGTTGCCTAAATGGGTGATTCTGGGCAAACTGTAGTTAAAAATAATCACTTTTAGAATTACGATATTGAATCAAGAGATGAAGTTTTGGCCCCGGGCAGGATTCATCATCATGTGTGTTTTCTTCAGGCATCGCTGTGTGTAACATTCCCTCGGCGGCCGTGGAGGAGACGGCGGACTCCACCCTGTGCCACATCCTCAACCTCTACCGGCGAAACACCTGGCTCTACCAGGCTCTCCGGGAGGGCACGCGGGTCCAGAGCGTGGAGCAGATCCGGGAGGTGGCGTCCGGCGCCGCTCGCATCCGCGGCGAAACCCTGGGCCTCATCGGCTTTGGTTGGTATCATTTATTTTATTCACTTCAGCTCCTTCCACCCCCCCGGCTTTCTTACACCTCTCCCCTTATTTCAGGTTCTTCTCTCGCTCTCCTCCTTGCCACCCCTCCTCTCCCCCCCTTGTGTTTTCATATCCTCTCGCCGCTCAGTGTGCCTTCTGTTTTCCTGCCCTGATAAGGTTATTTTTCCTCCCTCCGCCCGTCCCACAGATTATCTCAAGGTTGTCTGTTTCGCCTCCCTCCAGGCTGGCTTCCTCCTCTCTGCCGCGCTGTTCTCTCATCCCGCCGCTCCAACACTCACCATTATATCTCCATTATTCTCTCTTCCTCTGTTTTTCTGCTCTTCCTCGCCGTCCCTCGACAGCGTGCCTCGCCATAATCAGGCCCCTCATGGTAGACTGGATTCTGCCTGCCTGTGTGTGTGTGTGTGTGTTACAGTGTGTTCCCTCCCTGCACCTGTTTTAGTGCTGATTGTGTGTGTGTGTGTGTGTGTGTGTGTGTGCATCTTTCTGCCCCGTCTCAACATCAGTGGGCCGACAGAAGCTGTGTCTTCTCACAAGCTTTTCCAGAGTGCCACCTTATCTCTGTGTCCACATTCATACGCTCCCCCCCACACACATGCACGCACACACACACACACGCACAAACACACAATTCCCCCCTCCGCCCCCCCTTTCCCGCTCACAGGTCCCAGACAGCCTCCTAGAGTTACCGTGCCCAAACAGCAGGTCCTGGCAGGGAGAATGCCCCCTCCCAGTCTCTCTCTCTTTCTCACCCAATCCTCCCACCTCCAGCCTCCTCTGGCTCAGGCCGCCTCCAAAACAATGTCCTTTGTCAGCGGGCGGTTTGGGGGAGCGGAGGCCTCCTGGTGTTTGTTTGTAGGACTCTGCACACACAGCCAGCTGCACAACTCTGCAGGCTGCAGACACACAGAGTGAAGAAAGCCTCCGGCCCCGCGGCGGCCGCCGACTCGGGAGCTCTGTAACGACCAGCTGTGCCAGACTTTTAGGCTTTTACACTCTTTAAATCTGCGTTGGGCTTCTTAAGAATTCATCCATTTGTAAGAGTATTGATTTTGCTTCACTCGCCGGATTAGTTTTACACCCCCCAAAAATGTCACTATCAGTAAGATTATCTCTTAGCTTAAGGATAAATTGAATTCCCCTTCTTGCACATTTCTGTGTAAATGATGGCTGAACGATTACACGCAGGATAAATTATGAGCAAGACTGGGCAGGGGAGTCAGTTGGATTGCACTTTTCAGCTTCAGATATTCATTAGATGTAACAATGTAGTGACCCTCTGTAATTTGTTTCTGTTGCCACAGTTGTCATGATTGCAGTGCTGCAAAAATATTCACGCTACTGCTCGACATTACTGAAAGATGTTTGCGTTTTTCATGCGTGTAAAATGAAAGAAAAGCCTGCACGGAGCCTGAAAACGCCCGAGAAGTCGCATCAGAATTAGCCGCTGTTGTATTTTTGCATCTGCCATATCCAAACGCATCAGTAACGGAAAATAAAGCGAACAGCTATTTTTTGCCACCTGTGCAGGTTGAATGCTGAAAGGGCTGTTGTACAAAAGGCAGGTTGGCCTTGACCGCATCGCCGGCACATCTTTGCCGTCCTCACCGGGCGGGACAGAATCGGCGGCCCGGCACATTAGCGTCGCCCTCGTCCTTCACCTGTGGATAAATGAGCAACGCAAAAGCAATCGTCTGCCGCCGCCAGTTGAGGGCGGGGTGCCGAAGATCAAAATGCCGAGAGCAACCCGGGGATGTTTTCTCTTTTAGTGGCGTCGACTGATGTGGGAAGGCGGGGACGGGAGGCTTAGAAATCCACACAGAATCGGAGAAATTTCCAGATGCAGAAAACACAAGCTGTAAACATTAGACTCTCTTGTAAATCCCTCTGTATCAGAGAGATTTAGTTTCTCCGCGAACCAACCACTTTGTGTCAATTTTCCAACAGTCACAAAGGCAGAAAATCGTTGCAGAAGAAGCAGAGATGCCAATTTCGACAACCCCCGAGCAGCCTCAGTAAATCAGATTGTGCTGCAGCCACGAGACGACCTGGTTGGTTTCTAACTGAGGGGGGAAAAAAAAACCTCATTCCCCTGCTGCTGCTGTCTGTATCGCGCTTTCAACCCGCACTTATAACCAGCAGCTGAATGCAACAAGTTTGAGGCGTCGTGAAAAGGTATTCTGGGAAATACGAGAAGGTTGATTTTTTTTTTTTTACCGCAATAATAGCGGCTGCAATCCATCGCCATCGTGGAAACGAATGGTCCGAGTGATTGCTTAAGTACCACGCAGCTGCTGTCATAAAGTCTTTGTGCCGCCGCCTCTTATTGGCTGAAAGGTGGAAAAAAAAAAACAAACAAAAGAAAAAGAAAAAGGCAGAATGATTCTCCTCGAGAGCAGGACGTAATGCTCCATCACAAAGCGAGGATCTTGAGAGTGTAAAGGACCTTATCGATCTTTTCCACGAGCAGCAGCATCCACCTCTCCATCCCTCTCTCTCTCTCTCTCTCTTTCTCTGTCTCGATTGCCGCCGTCGAGCAGGAGCAGGCCTCTCCGGCGACCGAGCGTAGACTCGCAGCCTACACAACAAATGGCTGTGAGAGACAGAGGGAAGGGGGGCGGGGGGCTGATGTACTACAGACTCCGTCTCTGATTCACTGTCTCGCGGCCTCGACTAGAAACCAGTTGCCTCGCATTGTCCTCTTGCTGCGAAATCATTCCTCCATCATGACTATAGTAGTCTGCTGCAGTCTTTCTAATGACAGTAAATATATTTATATCTCTCAGAGCAGAGAACAGATGTGATCTCTTTACTTCCTTATGATTTATGTTAAAATGGGATGTTGATAACGGATAAGACGTTTTTTTGCTTTAGGATGTTTGTTATTTTGCTCTCCCTTGATCATTGGGCATTCAACAGAAATGATGTTCACCGGATTTAGTAATATTCATCGTTATACATCCTCTAAGATCCACATTTATTTTACGTTTTTAAGGGCGGTCCATGACATGATGCTGGTCTGTGCACATAATAAAGAGTGCTGTTAATGTGAGTTTATACACTCACTGCTGTGATGGTCATCCAAATGTTATTTTTATGTGCGCATCATTCAGTGGACAGGAAATCAATAGACATGTCGTTATAAATGCAGTTTGTTATGAAGACGCTTAAAACATGATCCAGGTTGAGAATCCCCGCTTTAGATTAACACGTCAACTGAATACCGAAGGTGTTCATGTGATATGTAGGCCTCTGAGCTTTGCTTGACTGGGCACATAAATAAAGATGGTCTTCCTCTGTATGTCCTCAGGTCGTTCGGGCCAGGCGGTGGCGGTACGGGCCAAGGTTTTCGGCTTCAACGTCATCTTCTACGACCCCTACCTGCAGGACGGCCTGGAGCGCTCGCTGGGCGTCCAGCGCGTCTACACCCTGCAGGACCTGCTCTACCAGAGCGACTGCGTCTCCCTGCACTGCAACCTGAACGAACACAACCACCACCTCATCAACGACTTCACCATCAAACAGGTGCATTAGAGAAAAACACACACACACTGACACACACACAGATGTGCGGGTGCATCACGCAGACAGAGCCGAACATCCCATTGAACAGCTGTGACCTGACCTGGGCTTAATGCAGTGCTATCTAGCAGGTAGACAAGCAGAGCTGCTGGTGTATTATTACTCTGTCAGCCTGGAGGCTGTCCTAAAGAGCGTTATAGTCGGTAGAAAGAGAAAAAGAGGGGAGGAAAAAAAAGCGAGAGAAAACGGCAGCAGCATTCCTGCCTGCACATTCCCTGCTCTTTATCTTAAGCTTCACCAAAGCTGGACACAAATTCATTCCTTTGCTCTGTCAAATGCAATTAGCGCCAGCCCACGGCTACAGCAAATATATCGACTCGGCTGCACAGCGGGAGGCTGAGAGCACTGCGAGGGGAAAGTGCTGTTCTCTGAGTCAATAACTGCACTCCGAGGCGCCGCCTGGGGTGACACCTGCAGGGAAGCCGGGGAACTGCACGGGCTGGAGACCAAAAAAAAAAAAAAAAAGAGAGAAAGGCTCTCCTCTCTGCGGACGTCTCCCCCATGTTGCCACTCTTCTCTCTCCATCTTTGTCTCGCCTCCCTCCCTCCCTCCCTCCAGCTGCAGTGTGCGAGGAGGCGGACTGAAGTGGGTGTAGGGTAATAGCCTAACCTAGTTAACTCTGTGTCTTTTCCAAAGCTTAAGATTCTCAGCCGCCTCTTAAGTGCCGCAATGAAAGAACACTTTCCTCTCTTTCCTTACCGAAAAATCTTGGCAGTCGCTCTCGGCTTCTAAAGTGGAGAAGTGTGTGTGCGTGTTTGTGTGTTTCCGTGTGTGTCAAAACCACCAAGGCCTAATAAAAGACTGCCTGCCAGCGTAAAGGCTTTTCATGCCCCTGGATTTCAGCTTTTGTCAAGATTAAGGGATTACTTTCTTCTCAGCATATTCATTTGATTTTTTTTCTCTTCCTCCCTCTTACACTTTTTGTTGTGCCTTTTTTTATTTATTTTTTTTTTACCACAAGCAGCAAGGGGTGGTGGCTCTGCCTCATCTTTCAGCTCATCCCTCATCCTTCATTTCATCTCTTGGTTTTGGATAAAGACTCCTCTCGATCCCACATCTGACAGCATTTTTTCTCCCAGGTGCTGTCTGTCTCCGAGATCTTTCAGGTGTCAAGGCACAACAAAGGTGTCACTCGTATTTTTCTCCTCTTTTTAAAATTTTTTTTTTTTATGCTTTTTGTCTTCCTGTGTAACGTGTTTTAACACCTTCAAATGCAGACATCCAATCCAGATTGATGTTCCGCTTTAGATCAAACAGATTCGCTTGACTGCCAGGCTCTTTCTTTCTTTTTTTTTTTTTTTTTGCCGCTGTAAATAGCTGCTTATATTTCTGTCGCTCCGTGCTGATCTGCTCGCGTCCGTGCTCCGCAGATGCGTCAGGGTGCGTTCCTGGTCAACACCGCGCGGGGAGGCCTGGTGGACGAGAAGGCCCTGGCCCAGGCGCTGAAGGAGGGCAGGATACGTGGGGCCGCGTTGGACGTCCACGAGACGGAGCCCTTCACGTAAGCACACGCACACACATGCACACACACACACACACAAAGGAAAAAAAAAAACACCCCTCTGAAAAGCCAGACAGATAAACGCTTCACTTAGAGAGACAGATGCAGACAAGGAAATAGATGGGTGGTGGGGGAAGGGAAAGAAAGCAACAAATTACAGCCAGGCACCTTAAACAGCTGAAGGGAAAGACAGTCGGGCGGGCGGGCGGGCGGAGAGCGCGGCAGACGTGACGAGTTAAAGACACCTCGCGCTCGCGTAAAAGGCTCCTTCAGGGCCCCGCAGGTAATGGAAGCCGGGAGACGGAGAGCTCGCTTTATCGCCGTCAGAGGAAACTAAATGCAGTCTGAGGCGCGACGGAGAGCTCGCCGCCTCCGTCTTTGTGTCGAAATTGCATCAATGGATCAGAATTTGAGGCTGAAACCAGCTAAAAAGTCCGTCCCGTCGCCGCTCTGCAGCTTTTCAGCCGAGACGTTTGTTTCTGTCTCCTCACCTCTCTCACTTTAGGGCCAACGGCTCGACACGCCTCCCGCTTTTCCACCTTTCCGAGAGCCGTGTTGCCCATCTCCGGGGGTAACTGGTGTTGATGTGTTGTTCACGCATCAGGGCCAGTTGGGGAGTTTGGAGGCCGCTTGTTTCTGGCCGGCTGCTCGGCTGACTGGCTGACGGAGAAAAAAAAAAAAAAAAAACGAGCTCGGCTCCGATGAAGCTGGAACTCGCGCTCTACTGACCCAATATGTCAACAGGGGAGTGTTTCATAACCCCGGCCCTCCATCCCACGCGACACGACACTGATTCAGGAGGCCGCTGAGGCGTTACACACCGTACACACACACACGCACACACACACACACTCACATGCGCTCAACCAGGCGAGGTGTTACAAGAATAGGGGAAGAAGAGGAGGAGGAGGAGAGGGAGCCGCAGCCGATTTGTTTTTCAGCGCCACCCGAGACGACGGAGACGAGCGAGAGATAGAGAGAGGACGTTTTGGAGAAGACGATGGCGCCGCGCGTGAATAGCAGGATGTGGCTTTTTTTCTCTCTCTCTTTCCCGTCGGTGCATTGTCATGCAAATCGTGCACAAACATTTCAGAGAAAGAACAGAATGGGAATTAGCTTCAATATCGGACGAGTTGATGCACACGAATGGGCTCTTTGATTGTAATAAACAGCGGCTTCTGTACGGGAGCAAAAAGCAAAGAAATGCCCCGCGGTGATATTTTCA
>JAOXYL010000030.1:5640513-5657717 GCA_028564955.1 Terapon puta
TTACATAAACTATCCACATCATTATGAGCAACATCAGGCTGTAAGAATAATGTGTTTGAGACTCGTTGGTTGCAGTCTTTCGGCGAACAAAAGAACAATATTACACAAACAGAGTCTGCTTCCTTTTGGGGGGGGAAGCAGAATGATCTCTGATTTTGGCCCAAATACAGAGCTCTGAAAAAACATTAAGAGCAGAAATGTGTGGAAACAGTAGAGCAAAGTGAGATCAAGCTGCGAGACCCGAGGAAGTGCTTGGCTTGGCCTTAATGTGCTGCTTGACTCAGGCACTTCCTCCACTGACAAACACTTTGAAGAGCCCAACTGTAACACAAGCAACTTAGGTCAGCTGACACGGTGTGAGTAAGAAAAGGCACCGCATTGAGTGAAAAACGGCTGAAAGTGTCTACATAAAAGAGAAAACGTATGCCTCCCTGTGACCTAAGAGTAATGTTTTCTCTTCCACAACAACAAACTGGAGTAGGGCAATCAGTGCAAAGGTCAGGAGGACGCTGATCATGTGCTGCCTTCATGCTCCTTTTTTTTTTGGCTTTTTTGTTGGCGAATGGTGTTCATGTCTTGTCATGGCTATTTTTTGCCTCCAAGGGGCCTCTGCTCAGCACATAAGCACCACTGTTTACAGGCTCTGTTGACTGCGAGCCAGGAGAGCCTCTGGTCCGCGGGCTCAGCTCTCACTGCGCTGCCCAGACGGCCCATTCATCCCCACCGGCTGGGAAGCACTCACGCACTCTCAGCTTCTCAAAGACGCTCTCAGTGGCACGGCGAGGGCACCTCGGGGGTTCGGTGGAGGGTTGGATCAAATTCCTGCTAGTCATTTGGTTGCACATATTCATCACTGTCATTCACTGTGGTTTATGTTCTGTTGGTGGTAAGAGTGTCATCTCACATCTCTCTCTTACAGTGGATATTTTTTTCTACCTGAAAGCACCATGTTGTGAAATTAAAGCCTTCTCAGAGCTGGCCAAGCACACAGTTTTGCAAATTTTCCTGTGGTACTACAGTGTTTGTGTCTCAATAGAGAGACGCGTTGTCATTCATTAATAAAAACAAGTGGATCACACTACTGCGCAGCCTTGGCTTCTGAAAGGTGAGGCACCATCTGCCCTATAATGACACAGACCTAAGCAGGAAACAAAATGTTTTGCCACTGGGACAAAAACAATCATAGCGGTCACCTCTGACTGGAGCACGCCGCTTTGTCATCACTGAGCATGACATCAGGGGAGGAAACAAAGAGCTGCTGTGACAATAGAAGTGTTGTTTGATGAAAGAAAAAAGAAAAATGGCACAACAGTGTGGATTCTTTGTACCAGTGGGATTATTCAAAGAGGGAAATGAGAGCATCAAGTATTCCCAAACGCAAGCAGAGTCCCATAAACACTTTGAGTGTTTGCAATCATTAATATGGAACCACAGCACTCCGAATACAAAGAACTTAGAAATTATAGCCGCATCTAATCCATTGGTTATTTTTTTCATGTGTTAATGGGCAATTTAAACTAAGAAATGTGAAAAATGTACATATCACATTCCCCCTGTCCAAAGTGATGCCTATGAATTGCTTGAAGAAAACCGTAAAAACTCACCGGCACATGCATTGAGGAACAGCCAGTCTGTTTTCCTCATTCGGTTTCTAATCTGCTTTAGCTTCTTGAAGTCGACCTCTTGGTCCTCTTTGCTGCTCATGGCTCCAGCTGCGAGCTCTATTCTCTGAAAATCCATTTTCACATTGTCCTCCCTCTTGGGCATCGGAGGGGACCTTCTCTGGACCTGTCCTCCACTGCAGCTGCCCCGCCATCTCGCCCTGTCCTGCTCGTTGATCATTGGCGTGGGTTCGGCAGACTCGGCCAGCTCGATGGCCTCCTGGTTGTTGGGCTTGGGGTGGTTGCACACCACACACTTTGCGGTTTTGGGCAAGTTCTGGTAAGTGCAAGCCGTGCATGTCCAGTGCTGCTGATGGGTGTTAAGTCTGTTTCTGTCGTTGTACTCCTCACAGGTGTCCACAGGGGAGTGCGGCACAGGCCGGCAGCCTGCGTTGGACCCTGAGGTCTGGGGGGACTCGGTGGGGCTGCTGGTCCTCAGGCGCTGGCACAGGCACTGTGTGCAGCGGATGGCCCGCGGCCAGTTCAAGTAGGTGCACATCTGGCAGGACCATTTGTTGGCGATCTCGGCCACACTCGAAGACCTCACTCTCGGCCTGGCGCTGGAGTCCGGGCAGATGAGGAGGCTGCTGCCACTCTCAGATCTAGGGGGGTCCCACTCTAGACTGGAGTCTAGATCCGGGCTGTTCTTGTATGGTTCCTCTGTGATGATGGGACCCCTCGACCTCTGTGCACGGCACATCGTGCACTTGATCGCAGATGGCCAGTTTTCATAGGTGCAGTAGTCGCAGACCCACTTCACCTTCTGCTCCGTCATTGTGGATCACTCTTGGATGGCCACACTGTGGTGAGAAATGTAGTTAGACGTGAGGCACAAGCAAAACCTCCATTTCGCAAACTTGCATTGTGTTTTAGCTCCATAAATCAAGCGAGATGTCAAAAAGTGAGTGCTCCAGCAGTCTGAACTAACTCACATCTGCTCTTGCATCTCCACTGACCCTGGCAGCCTGAGACTGTGGTGTGATTGAAAGCTTAAAATTGCTTGCCAGCTGTTCATTATCAATAACAGCGGGGTGTGTGGGCACCAAGCCTGGGTTTGATTCACATGACAGGGTGGCTTTATCGCGTTACCATGCAATAATGTCCCACTGTTTGGCGTTAGCTCCGCGGGCTAACCACCTAGCTCACGTATAGACAGTCTCTTTAAACAGCGAACGGACATTTAATATCACCCGAAAACACCGAAAGTGTCATTACCCGGGATATTTGGAGGCGAATATGTGAAAGTCTTACCGTTTCAGGGCTGAGTTCGTTTCTCAAGAGCTGCTGAAAACCACAACAAACCCTTCTCGTCCAGTCCCTTTTTTCCTCCTGCTCCGTCAAACCTTCGCCGAGTTATTTCGACCCTCCCCCCCCTCCAACCTCTGTGTCTCACATGTTTACCTTTGCGGGTACGTTAAGCTCTCGCAGAGTACATCACACCGCACCTTGGCAAAGCCTCCGAGCTCCCCCCGGTTCACGGTGCGACCCCGCGACGCTTCATGTTTAGCGTCGCCTCCGTGTTGTTTAATGGCGGCGACGGCGAGACGAGCGAGCAGCCGAGCCAAAATAAACGCTGGCCTGCCTACGTCACCAATCATCTGGCTCAGCGCTCGACGCGATTGGACGAGAGGGGGAGCACCGTGTCGCCTTCATGACACGTCGGAAATGTTGCAACCTCCTGTAACGACACTTTATGACGCATTCAAATAAAATGGGAGATTTAAACGTTACTATGTAAGCCAGATTTTTCTCTTTTTCTGCTTGTTTCCTATGTTTAATCTGACACATTTTGATGTTATACCATGTTGTGACCAAACAATTGCTCTAACTGTGAATGTATATATATTTTTTCTATTATATGTACTTATATTCTCAATCTTTACAGTATATTTATTAGGGTATTTGCAGTCTCTACTTAACCTAGAAAAATATTACATTTAACATATAAAAAAATTATATTTAAAATAAAATACATTAATTAATAACTCATTGTTGTGACATGATTTAATTTAAACTTCATGCCCATTATTATATTTGCAGAAAGGGCTAATTTATTTTTTGCACACTGCAATTCACAGACATTATGGCAGAAAGAAAACAGACTCAGTTTAAATACATGTTATTCCAACACTACAAAATATTTTACATCTTTTATTTAAAGATACTGGAGCTGTTCAATATTCCCATAGTGTGAAAGCCAAATTGTGTCGACGTAAAAGAAAAAAAAAAGATCCTGTACCTCACAGTGAGAGTTTCTCAAAATAATGCAAAAAAAAAAAAAAAAGACCAATAACTTGTTATTTTCAGATACTAAGTCATTGTTTTGACATGGTAGATTAGTAATTCAGATTCACTCATTATTTTTAGACACTCACTTATTATTTTGAGAAAATAAGTTAATACTTTTGTTGTGAGTTACCATACCATTATTTTGATATGCTATGTGATTATTTCTGAGATACTAACTCATAATATTGAGACATTAACTTATTATTTTGAATAATTCATCATTTTATGGAGTTTCTCCTTATATTTGCAATACTAACTTGTTATTTTGAGATGTTTGTCTCTTTTTTTAAATATTAATTATATTGACTTACAAGATCTATTTTTAACATCACATTGACAGAAATGTGCTTCCGGACAGGGCACACAGGACACACATCCATAAGAGCATTATTTTATATTACATAATTATGTCAGTGATAAAGGGGCGTGGCCTGGTTGGCTATCGGACACGCCCCCTGTCGAAAACGTCACGTCCAAACATGGCAGCCTACTTGACCCGGTTACACCACATTTCGCTCCACGTTTCCAACGCGGAGAAAATAGCCAACGACCTCGTGTCCAAATTCAAGTTCAGCCTTTTCGCCACCAGACTCACCGGCCGGTCCAGGCAGCTGGCTCTCAGGAAAGGAGGGGCGGTGTTCGTCGTGAACGAGAGACCCGACCCGAGAGGCGTGGGGCTGAATGAGGAGCTGCCGGGCATCACGGGTAAATATCCTGCGGGTCCACACCGGGTCATATACAACCAGGACCCCCGCGCGCAGTGCCTGTACGACGTGTGCCCGCCTCACCCTGTGGACACCGTGAGCAACGTGTGCTTCGAGGTGGAGGATGTGGAAAGGTCATTCGGGGCTCTTCGCCATCTGGGCTGCAACTTCCTGGTGCCTCCCACCACGGTCCAGGACGAGGGGGGTCCTGTCACCTACTCCGTGCTGAAATCCGTGGTGGGAAACGTTTGCCACACGCTGATTGACAGGACTAAGTACGAGGGGAGCTTCTTGCCCGGGTTTGATGTGGTGGAGAGCAGCTCGGGGGAAGAGGAGGACGCCTCCTGCCCCATCACACACTTTGATCACATCACCTACGCCTGCCCCAGGAGGGCCACCCGCCAGGTCATGAGGTGGTACGAGGAGCTCTTTGGTTTCCAGAGGTTTTTCATTGATAGGTGAGAGAACTTTGGCGCCTCAGCACATTTTCCAGCTTGATGTCAGTAACAAAGATGTGACCGTTTGTTCCCCACGAGTAGTAACGAGGACGCGAACGAAGGGTTTGTCATAAACCAGGAGGGCATCGGACTGCGTCTCACCGCCATGGAGTACTGGAAATGCAGCGAAGCGGGCATCGCTCTCCCCTCTGTGGACAAAAAAGAGCCCGACTGCAAGTTTGTCATTGCAGAATCGCTGCCCGAACAAGGTAACAGCAGCCACTCCATCCATCGAGGTGCTTCATTTCTGCCGCGGCTGATGCTGTTATAATTCCTCCTCACTGTGTGCATTTTATTTTCCTTTCAGGCAGGAATCAGGTCGACACTTTTTTGGAGAAGCACCAGTCTCCAGGCATCCAGCACATTGGGCTGTACACAAAAGACATAGTCTCTACTGCGCATACGATGGCTCAAGCCGGCGTCCACTTTTTCTCCCCTCCTCCGGCATACTACACAGAGGTTTGACTGGCTCTCACTTTTTTGCCAAAACAAATAAACTAAAACTATCTTGACCTATGCGAGAAATGGCCCACACTCAACAAGATGGAAGATATGTTTGTGCATGTGGTCGTTCTAATTACGGACAACCAAGACAGATCTGGGTCTATAAATTGTGAAATTGCAGAGCTGTACTGGCTTGTGGATTTGCTGCTCAACCATATTTTCATTAAATCATCCCAGAAGAGGTGGGGATTTAGGATTAGTTGGTTTTAAATGGCTCTCAGATTCACGTGTTTGACGTCCAACTGAAATCTTTACTTGGGGTAACAGTAAAAAAAGTATTTATTTTGTATCTGTACGATTTCTGCATGACTTTCTCATGTCAAGCAAACACCTTTTTAACAAGGCAGTTTACTGTGGCTGATTATCACATTAGACGGTTTGACATAAAAATGGTCATCTTCCACCCTGGCTTTCAGCTCTTTTACCTATCCCGTGTGCTGTGACAGGTGGGCAAGCAGCAGGAAATAGAGGAGGCGGGACACAACCCCCAGATGCTGGCGCGGCATGGCATCCTCCTGGACACGGACCTGCACCAGGATCCCTCATCGCAGGCAGTGTCCACTGAAAACAGAAGGTGAGAGGCGCAGTGCACCTCCATTTAACTTTTCAGAGGGAATGATGAAAGGAAACATATATGCAGCCATGAAAGCGAGGGGAACGAAGGTCAACACAGAAGTGGGGCCAGATCACTCATACATTAAATTATTTAAAATATAGGAATCAAGTCCTAAAGTTTTCTCAGAGGTCCCACAAAAAACCAACCTACTGTCCTTCGCTTGTTATCGCATGTTTCCAGGTACCTTCTCCAGGTGTTCACCAAGCCCATCTTTGCAGAGGACACCTTCTTCCTGGAGCTGATAGAGCGAAGGGGGGCGACCGGTTTTGGTGAAGGAAACATCAGGGCGCTGTGGAGGTCTGTGCAAGCGCACATGGAGAGCGAAAGGGGGGATTATCAAGAAGAGCGATCCCCCAAAACTGCACAAACGGCACAGTATTAGTCACTCAACACACTTATAGCTAGGATATTTTATTTCATTAGTTTTTGTTTGTTGGTTTGTTTTTTAAATGTGTCAATATGTGAGCATTTATTATGGGAAAATGCTGATCGAAAAAAGATGTAATATATTTATGGAAGAGTTCTCCACAAGTCCACTCTATTTCAGTAGTAGACTTCGTGATAAAACTCATGTTGCACTGCTTATAAAAGTTAATTTTATATATTGTGTTGATATCTTGCTTTCTACATAACTGTACAGATTAAAGACTGACAACTGTGACCATAGTGGTACAAAAACACACGTTGCACACCACACTTGAAATGTTACAAGAAAAATATGCTTGCCACTGCTGTAAAAGAATGTCTTTGTTTTTACTGTGCTGAAGAAAAGCAACTGAATGACTCCAGAGCAACTGTTCCTTAATAAATCTGTTATTCGCAGTAGGCTGTGAAGACCAATTACTTTCCTCAAAATAATGTGCTCTGTGTTTCTTAGAAAGTGGGTGGGCCACACTTCAGAATGAGTGCTCTTAACATAGGTCATCTTTAGGTAGGTCATCTTTGGCAAACATGATCAGAGGCCGGAGATGGAAAAAAAAAGTACATTTATTAGAATAAAGCACTGATACTTACTACTGATAATGTCCAATTAATTCTATTTTACATTTATACTCTACTGTGTTTCCATCACATTGTACTTTTTCTCTTCCACCTGACATGCAACAGATGTCAAATATGCAGAATAAATCACCAGTAACATCAGAACAATGATAAAGATTATAAATAAAACTTTAGTTACATGTTATTTATGTACTTAAGATTTTACATACAAAACATGATCAGGTTTTGTAATATATCAGCAGGAAGATTTCAGATCCGCATTGCAATATGCACAACAATTGCATGGTTGCCGCCACTGGCAATGGAGCGATGAATGATGAAATAGAGTTTCATGTTAAAAGCATTTGAACAGACAGAATATACCATATGAAATAAAATAAAATATCAAAATAGAAATTGGTCAGATTTGACCTAATTAAACAGTAAATGCTACTTTACATTACTAAATCAATAATATCAATTAAAATATGTGTAAGTATAGGATCAAAATGCTTCTAAGGTGCAGTTGTATTTATTTAGTACTTTTATTTAAAATTGTGCTTTTTTGCTATATTTATGTAAAGTTATGAATGCAGGACTTTTTAGTCATATAGTGAGTTTGCTGTGGTATTTTTATTTTACTTTACTTAAAAGATGGGTGTACTTCTTAGACTCCTTTCAAAACTGCTGGGGTCCATACACAAAAAAAGGTGTAATACAGGTCACTTTATCATTATCATCATGTAAAAAGTCTACTGTTCTAGGATAATTAGTTAATTAACATTATCATATAGAAATCACAAAAATAAAACAGTTGTGAGCTCAGCGGCCCTTTATCTGAACGCCTCAGTCACACAGTCACTCATGAACCGTTACTGGAAGAACAGCTGCACCACTTTCAGATGCTGTGGAGGTTTTAGCAATATGCACGCTTTGGCAAAAACACTGCTTTAGAGCCCTTTAGAAGGGATCTCCAAACCCACAGAGATGTGCCAGTTCAATTAACTTGGCTATAAACATTATAGGCGCGGATTAGCTGGGATAGATGAGAGGCAGTGAAATTCAGACGGTGTTCCATGAAAGCCATATGCTCTTTTTGTGTTCAGACTGTAGTTACAGTGTCCCCATTGAGCAACATCAGAGGGTAATTTCAACAAGCTGAAAAAATGGGTGTAGACGCATGTACTTCTACATTTTGACAAATGGTGTCAGTGTTTTTCTTTTATTCAAGTGTCAGCCTCCTGGCCAAAGTAAACTTTTTAAAAGTTAAGACTGTGTTTGGGATTTGTGCTCAGTGATGGAAAGCTTGTGAACTCGAGGAATGACAAAGACTGCGCTCCCAAATACTGTGTATAGAAAAGGCTAATCTCTAACTGCATTTGTTGAGAATGATGAATGAAAACAAACAAGGTCTTAAATCATAAAACGTGGAATTTTCTCAGGACGGAGAGGATTAACTGTTCATTAAAGTTGAGAGGGGATGGCTCCTGTAACGGGAGTCCTTTGGCCATCTGTCCGCGGCCAGTGTGAACCACAGATGGCATACAGCATTCTGCATGGGGTCTCAGTGCCGGGAGTTGGAAGCTCGCTTCCTATTTACTGTTAACCATATGCTGGCTACAGTGACATTAATAAAGTCAAGGAGAAACGACTGAAGACACCTAAATCAAAGTATATTACTTCTCAAACACATAAAAGATTCCACACTTCAGTTCAATCCTGCAGCGCTGTGATTGGTAGATACTGCCCCCTATGTTTTTGACAGTCGCATCACACATACACAGACAAACTTGTTGAATTACAGCATTCCTACTTCTGTACATTGAGCAGTTTCCACGGTCTGTTTCCTGAAGAGTCATCTGCGCACTTGAGGACGACAGAATGCAAAGTGCAAACTTTGCAACGACACACACAGATTGCTGAGGGGGTTTTAATAAAAAAAAAAAAAACAACTTGTCACCCCCACACTGTAGCCAAATCCTCTGTGCCCTTTAACACAAACAGACAGTCTAAAACCGAGGAGGACAGTCTGGGGGAGATTAGTGGCACACAACAGATGTTACTCCTTGATTAACAATAGTGTCTGCCAGGGGTGAGCTCCAGCTCCCCACCCTTCTGAGGCCCAGTGTGTTGACTTCAGCCCCCAGAAAATAAATGAACTTACTCCACATGATATGATGGGGTAGGAATGATGAAATATATTTGTTGATCTTTTTTTTTTTTTTACCAGTGAATCCATTTAATGTCTAGTTGCTTCACTTTTATATGCGGTACTTGTCATGCCTGTAATTAGCTTTAATTAAATTTCAGACGTTCAAGGATTTTGACTCTGGCTGTCAAGTGGTTCGCCAAGTACACACAGCATCTGAGCATACAGAACAGAAAACAAACACACAGCTATTGTTTGTGAACAAGTTGTACTGGAAGTGGTACTCAGCCTTAGAAAATTGAGACGTTGTGAGATGATTAATGGTGCGTAAAAGAAGACAAAACTTGAATGTTTGCTGTTTTTCCTGCAAAATACTGGTTTTAACTCTTCGGGCCTGCAAAAAGTATTCAAAAGATGGGAATATCTGAGAACTACAAGGACAAAACTCTTTAGTGGATAGAGTTAGTGACATTAATATTATGTGTCCATATACACCATAGACTGTATATACTTTATATACAGTCGGTGGTATGTACATGTTGCATAATGTGTGTATATATAGACAACTAAACCCAGATGGTTAAATGATAGCAAAATACACACTGATGTACTCCGTGATAGAGCCAGAATTCATTTCCTGGAAGGAAAACATCTGTTTGTAATAAGAGTATTTGTTCAGAACCACCCTTTATTACACTGGAACTTATTTTGAAGGGGAGAACTATCAATATATATGTAAAACATGATGGTATTTATTTGTGTGTGTGTGTGTGTGTGTGTGTGTGTGTGTGTTCCTCTCTAACTCTGGCACATTCAGTCACACACATACTTGTCAAGTTTCCATGTTACACCACTGTATATTGTGAAAGTGCCTTGTCTATATGTACAGCTCAAAACTGTGATTACTTTTCATTACAGCAGGGTGGGCCAAACCACCAGTCACGCCAGCGGGGGGGAGTAGGCTTGAGGGTAGAGGTGGAAGTGTGACAAATAAAAAACCGCACGGTAATTAATATTTAAATACTTTCCTCGAAACCCTTTAACTAACCTACATGTAACGACAAATCTCAAAGTTATAGCATCTCGCACAACTTTTCGGACACTCCCTTTCTCCCCCTCCCCCCTGTTGTTAGGAGTGGTACGGCTCGCGCATGTTGTCACAGGCTCATTAGCGTGCAGTCGGACAGTAGTGCAGTGGGACAGTGTTGTAGTCTTCAGGAGCCGCCTGGAGCAGGACGTCTGCGCCTCCTGCCTGCCTGTACGCCTGTTTTTTCTTTTTTTCTGTCCGTGCTGCTGAAACTAAAGCCCACCATGGTCCGGCGAAACTGAGAGAGTCCTGTTTCGGAGGCGCTCAACGTGAGTCTCACTGTTTTTTGTTGTTGTTGTTGTTTGTTTTGTTTGTTAGTTGTTGTTTTTCTGCACAAGTTCCTGCGCTGCCTGAGTGCGTGAAGCGTGGAGGGCGATGCTGACTGTGTGTTGTGAACGTGTGCGGGGGTTATAACTTCATTTTCTTCATCGATGCACACTTAGAGACAGGTCCAGGTAGTCATCTCAGTAACTTTTCCTCATGCGTGCTGCCTCAGCTCCGTCCCTTTCTGCGCTGTCTGTGGCCTTAAATAAACTTATTTTTCTTTCTACTTGAGTGTCATCCCCGTGTGATGAAGTGTTGCAGGGCGGGTTTCAAAAAAAGTAAGTGCCAGTGAGTTTGTGTGAAGTCCAAAGGCATGCAGAGTCTTCCAAAGTGATCCCTGTCATCCTCCCATCTCTGCCCCCTCAATAAAGTTTGATTGGCTGGTTTGGCACCTTGACAGTGAGTGCAAACTAAACTCGATAAGATGAGCTGACAAAGTGAGGCGTGCAAAGAGATCCCGCTGTTCCTCTTGATCAAAAGCATTTTATGTGATTTGGCTTTGCTCTGAGGCGCGCACGCTCTAATCTCAAAATGGGGTTTCACTCATGCATGACACTCACACACAGGTCAGGGCTGCAAGGTGGCAAATGTACAAAACTGTGTTAATAAATTTTTTTTAGAACAGACACTTGGTGCACGCTGTCTACACTTGATACCACATTATTTTGGTGGCCGTGTCATTTGTCTTGCATGTTACAGTTTGTGCTGTTGCAGGAGGAATGCTGTTGTCTTATCTGCACTGAGCCAACCTTCCCCCTCAGGTATGAAGACGGGGCCGGCTGACAAGCAGTCCAACAGATTCTGCAATTTTAAAAGCGCTGAGCGGGGATCGTAAACACAGGAGCTTGTTAAACCTGAACTCCTCCAGACTGTCCCGTGGGCCACGATTATGACTGCCGAGGTCCATAACCGGCTTGAGCGTGCATGAATTACAGGTTTAATGAGAGGAAATCAGAGAGGCATTGTCAAAGCACAGATGCATAATGTTTCAAACGTCTGCACACATTTCATATTTTACCATCAGCAGCTTGTGGCCTTTCTGTCGAGTTCAAAATCCTGTTTGCTCTGTAACCTGCGTGTAACATTCTGTGAGCTCCCGTCACACCACTTTCTTTGCCAAACTCATTTCCCTTTCATGAGGGATTTTGGAAAAGGGGTTTAAGGGACTGTTTGTGCTGGTTACTTGGACGAGCTCAGTTTTCAGGGCCCTTTCCTCTGAAACTGAGAGGCATCCACCTGGAGGGCTGGCAAGCTCATCTGAAAAAAGAAAAAAAACAAAAAAACATACAAAACTGTTGAACAGTTTAAGCTCAAGTACAAAAGAGGCTCACTATCAGGGCCTGCAGATGATTCCTCTTTCCTTGTCTGTATCACTGGAAATATTTGAAACACGTTTTGAGGCTCTCTGAGATCCTGTGTATCCTACTGCCACTGTTATGACATTGTTCAAACACTTACTTGAAAAAAAAGTTCTTCCTCAGCTTTCCCATGTCGTTCCATGTGTGTATAGCAAGTGGAAGTGTGGAGGGGTCGATAAATTCCTGCATGTAAAACTCAAGAGGGCTCTTTCCCTTCCTCTCTTAATTTTGATTGGAAGTCAATGGGGCTGCATCCCCACTGGATGTGACTTACTCTCATTTGGCCCTATTAACATGCAATGTTATTCTGCTGGGGAAGTGGAGGGATGTTGTGTCTCCAGCCCTTCGTAATTAAGAGACTTTGTTAGATTTCGCATTCAAGTGGGGGACATTTCTCTCCAACTTGGACAGGTGTGTTGAAAGCCTCGATTACAGAGCTCAACAAAGCTCTTGTTCTGGGCAAATGTATACTGTGCAAGTGATTATGTATGAGATAATTAAACAGCAGGCCTGCTTTAAAACGTAGGCCTCCTTGGCTGCCATGCATAGCCATGCTGAGCCTTTGTGTTTATGGTAAGTGGGCAGCTGCATGCTTGTGAGACCTTGGCTGTACCCCAGGCCCTCAACTGAGCCTGATAACTACTATTGAAGCCTCCCAGCCATGCTCATTTCTGACTATTCACTCGCTGCTTTAAATGTAGAGTGTGCCTCCTGTTTGACATAGCCTAATTTCTGTGAACATGCGGACAGCTGTGGGCTAGCCTGCGCCCCACAATGAGTTTCATAAATTTCTTTTCAGTGAGCCAGCCGTGGCAAAACGTGGTGGCACCTGCCCTTTGTGGCACCTAATTAATGACAAGGCCTACAAAGACAGTTTGGGGTTTCAGAAACCTTGGGTTTTCACAGTGAAAATGATGCACGGTGCTGCAAAAAGAAGAAGCACAACTGGTTTACCAATTTGTCTTTCAATTACCCGGTCTTCACGAGCGCTGCATGTCTGTCCGCCTTTCATGACATGCACCGTCAACGCACCCGCCACCGCGAGGTGAGAAACTGCCCAGTCCAAATATGGATCCTGCACAAACCATGCAGCTAAAAGAAGTAGGCCACCAGAGCCAATGGCTCGGGGAAGCGAGCTTTTTAGGAACGCGCATATTTTGTAAGGGAAACTCTCTCAGTGGAAGTGAACGGTGAAGCTTTTACCCAGCATTCCTTTCACATGGTGTGGTGCTGGAAGGGCAGCTCAAATCCCTCAGTCGGGTTTCAAGTCGGGCTGTCTCAGGTGCTCGGCAGATGCTCGGATTACCGAGAAGGCCACAATCCTGGGATTGTTGAGGGCAGGACACGGATCCGACTGCCATGCCTGCAGGAATGTCAGAGGAGGATGTCTGAATATTCGGTTCATCATCGAAGCTTTTATGTTAAGTTTTGTCTCACTTTATAGAGATGAAAGCTGTAAGAACTTTAGGCATGTGTGATTAGAAAGAAAAGAGAAAATGGAAACAGTCTTATAACAGGTTTGTTGCCCAGTAGCCTCTAAAAGGTGCAACAACGATATCAAACGGTGTTGTTTTCCACCAGATGTCCAAGTGCTATAAAATGGATTAGCATTAGCTCTAATTGTCAGTCAGACACAAAGCTGCCAAATCCTTATGTAATGTTCGCCCGGCCGGTGGGATTACAGTCTGAGCAATGTATGGAAAAGCCGCCCTAATTGGGAAAGAGAGCTTTCATGGGTGACCACAATTTATATGCTCGTTGTAGTGGCTGAGCTGAGCTGACAGTCTCAAAGTGTCATTTACCATGTAACACTCTTACGTCTGATCCTCTGCAGAAATTAGAGCAGGGACTTGGACTATAAAGCAGGCCTTCACTTTAAACTCCACTCAATTGACGATGTGGTTTCCTCTCTTGTCCTATCTTGCGCTCATTTAGGCCGTGTGATAGCTCGCTGTTTGTGACACCCCCCTCGACCGAGCAGCGATGGTTGAAAGGCTTTATGTGACCACAAAGGAAGCGTGGAGTCCCATCAGCTCGTCCAAGGCGGCGTTGTCTTGCCGCCGCTTCGGAAAGCCAACCGCGCTGCAGCCGGCCCGGGCCGCCTGTTTGCATGCAACGGAAAGCCGTGTCTTGAGCGAGGCGTCCTGCAGCGCTCTTCCCCTTCTCAGAGATTAGACTTCTCAGTTGTCAGAGTGGTTGCTGCCCCTGAGCAGATAAAGAGCTATCGGGCTGCAGAAGCACACAGGCTCCCACTGATTCCGGATAATGGAGGCATCGTTCTGGAGGTGATTCAGGTTTTGACGTCAGAAAGGGAGCAGTACCCCCTTCGGGCAGAAATTCTAGATACCTCACACGACAGGCTATAACTTTATCATGGCTGCAGCATTAAATTCAGCCATGGGTGCAGAGGGCGTATCTCGCTCCGCATCAGGGATCGTGCCTCGGTGTGGCTCATGCAGCTTCGCGTGTGCAAGAAAACGCAGGCTGCCCTTTGCCGGAGCTCCTCAACGTGTTTTCTATTCATAAACTGTCAAAAGATTGAGTGCGTTTCAAAGGCTGTGGGGCTAGGTTAGGCTTTTATAATTGTGTGTTCAACTTATGTCATGGAGCCGAGGAATGTTTATAATTATGTGATAAACCTCGCCCATTTAAATCACTCAGCTCAGATTTATGGGATTAAAAAAAAGCACGAGGAAGATGATAAATTGTTGCGATTCCCTGTAGCTAGAAATAATAGATGGTGTTTACAGTTTAGAGTCCAGAGTGTCAGGCTACAGTTTTTTTTTTCTCTCCCTTTTTCTAGGGAAGGAAAACATCATTTAGTTTTGTTTGGGTAAACATGGCGTTAAGGAGCTTTCCTTGACTTTGCCAAATTCATTTCTTAGGGTCAAAGTTGTTTTTTTTTTTTTTTTCTCTGCATCAATGCCATCTGCATCCATTGCCGAGCCATTAAGGGTAATGTATAAACAAAAGTTTCCTCCACCCCAGCATGTCCCCAGTTATCTCTGCTGCGAAACAGATCCGTGGTTAATGGTCGTGCACAGTGTAAGCTGCCCTGACTTGGTCCAGCTCCTGGCTTTGATCCGCTCCTCAGCTTGGGGCGGCCGGACGTCCTCGAACTGCGCCGAAGCTCCCCGTTGAACTCTGCTAAAAACATCCATGTGATTTTTTTTTTTAAAGTTGTTTTTCGGACGTGATAAGTGTCAGTAATGGAAATCATATGCCAAATGCAACACCACCTCCAGTATGTCAGCGCCCTCAGGGTCTTGTGATGCAGTCGCCCCCCTTAACACACACACACACATACACACACGCACACACCATCCAACCACCCGCAACCTCTGATGTCGCCTCTTTTGTTTCCCACGGTGTCTCATCTTCTGCACAGAGCGCTCTTTTGTCTCACTCACACCGTGTCTTTCTGTTACCCCCCTGGCCAAACCCCCACCCTTCCCCATTGCAGTTGTTCCGTCATTCAAACAGACACTCTGACCTTGCAGGCATCCTACGACAGTCTCGTGTCCAGCGTACTTTGTTTCACTTTGACGTAGGCTGGAGAGCGGGCCTGCTCTGGCGGTAGTAAGAACCCTCGGTGACGATTATATAGATTTACATCTGCAGCTAATCAGCTGTTTTACTGTAACCGTGGTGCAGCACTAATGCGAGGAGGGTTGTTTTGATAACCGCAAGGTCAGCTATTCCGAGCCAGCCCCCCCCGAGTATTCAATTACACAACTTTGACTTTGCTCTATTCCTCTCTGTGCGCTCCGGCGTGGAACACTTTGAGGAAACTCGCTCTCTCTCCCCGATGACTGATAATCCTACACACGGACAGGCAAGAACAAAACAAGGTATAGAGTTCCACTTTTGGGGACGCGCGGCAGAGAGACCGCATGGAGGCAAAAAATGCAGCGTAATGTCAGTTTGCAGGCCCACCGCACAGGCGACGCCTTTGCGAATCAAAGCCGGTGTTTGCTGCTGGTGTTTGCTCACTCACTTCAGAATCAAAGGAGCTCGTCAAAACCACAGACCTTACTTGAATTTCCACTCTCCGTCTTTCCCTTTTTGGTTTATGCTGAGCAGGTTTGCCAGTGTGGAGAATTACAGTCATTTCAGATTCCAAACAGCTGAGGTCTCCTGTGTTTTCGAATGAGACGAACAACAGAGCGGTCCACCAGAAACGTCTGTTTTTGGTGTGTGTGTGTGGGAAATCCAAAGTCTCACTACTTCATGGAGTTTTAATTCACAGTAGTTACAATGGCATAAAAGTGTCTTATAATCCACTTCTCCCCAGTTTCTGCACAACATGGCCGAGGATGCAATTTCCATGTACAAGCAAAAATAGTTTCAATTTAATGATTATACGGTTCAAAGGCAGAGAAAAGGATGATACCACAGAAGTATTTAGAATGGTTAATTATGCCTCTCACTCACTCTAGAGTATCTGACAGTCACACAATACGTTTCCAGACGCCTTGAAAGAGCACTGGGTTCGCTTTCCATCGACAGGGTGTTTCAGAGCCCCCACCCAGGGGATCTGTTCTCCCCGATCCAGCTGGATTGTTCTCCGCTTATATGGTCGACAGAATGCCAGAAATGTACTGAATTCTAATCCCGTGCTCATCTTTGTGTGTCCGCTCAGGATCGGGCCGAGGAGTGAGAGGCGAATTCCTGGAGGAGTCGAGGGCCGCCGTCTTAAGCCTGCGAGAATCCAGCCCGCTCACGCCACCGTGCCCGCCAAGATGGCCGCCAGCTTTTCTTGCCCTCACTGGAACGGCTTGGGACAAGGATGTGTGTTGCCATGGTGATCATATTCAAGAAAACACTGGAAAAGAAGGTCGCCGACGATGTAACATCCAAAAGTACAGATTCGGGCCCGGTGAGAGGTTATTTTCTGTTTGTTTGTTTTTGTTTGTGTGAAACGTGTCATTTTCCGCAGCCTTGCCAACACGCGTCATGCGCTTGTCAGGGCGAAGGATGACAAGGAGCCGCTTTAAAATACAGAAATTGTTGCCGGCCATTTGAGCCCTCCAC